>JAODAL010038574.1:0-39053 GCA_025379985.1 Phyllomedusa bahiana
ATGGGAAAAATTTATGGTCAATGGAACGCCCTCACCAGCTTCGGCTAAAAAACTCTAGACCAGTTCCCTCCCTCTCCCAACTCCTCTGAAAGGAGAGTTTATCTGTCAAATGGATACTGAGCAAAAGGGCATACAATTCCAAAAGCGGGTGTCTAACTACACCTTTACCTAAGCACCACATTTCAAAGGTGGTAAGGGGGCGGTGTAGGTCCAGGGTCGCACTCCATTCCGAATAGAGCCTACAAAGTTGATAATAATGCAGCCTAGGAAACTGAGTCGTCAAGAAGTCACCCACCAACTCCTCATATGTTTTCAATGCTCCGTCTAGAATGGCTCTATCAACCAACGAGGAATGGGTCGTAACGCCCAGTAGACGAGCAAGTGCTGAAGAAAGCGACTCTGGAACCACTGGGTTTCCTATGATGGGAGTGCAGGGGCCTCCATGGGAGTAGAGCCTCTTTTGCACTGGGTATGATCTCCCCACAGAAACTGAGGTTTGTACAATCAGAGGAAGAGACCGGAGAAGACCTGCAGACAGCATCGAGGGTGGGAGCCAAGCCAGGGCCACTATGGGTGTTTTGTACTGTTTTGTTTCTAGTGAGACCCATAGTTTGGGATGCCCTACTCTGAACGCATCCAGAACACGCACTGACATGGCAGCTAGATAGTAAGCTTGGAGGTCTGGCAGGGCTAACCCTCCCTCAGATTTGGGGCGGGATAAAGTGGCTTCAGCTATCCTGGAGCGCCCACATGACCAAACAATTTGGGAGGTCAGCTTCTGCAGATCCTTGAAGAAGGACTTGGGGATCAAAATTGAAATGGCCTGAAAAAGGTATAGCAGGCGGGGCAGAATGTTCATCTTGAGGATGTTGATTCTCCCGATCCAAGAGAAGTCCTACGAAGTTTAAATCAAAGGTCCTATCTTAACTGGAAGGGATCTGCACCCCAACGTATTTAAAAGATAAATCCTCCCAGGAAAAAGGGAATAGGGATTTAAAACGGGACAACTGATCCAACGGAATATAGAAGCTTAGGGTCGAACTTTTGGCCACATTGATCTTGTGGTTGCTAAACCTGCTATATTATTCCAGGACTGTTAATACAGCAGGGAGTGAGGAAGAGGGATTCGTCAGATACAGTAAAAGATCATCCACAAAAGTGGAACATTTGAAATGTAGGTCTCCAATGTGAAGTCCCTGGATTTCAGGAGTGGCCCATATAGCCTGCATCAGGTGTTCCATAACTAAAATATATAGGATCGGAGAGAGAGGACATCCCTGCCTGGTGCCATTGCCTATGGTGAAGGGCTCGGAAAGGGAGCCGTTAATGCGTATCTAAGCCTGGGGTGCTGCATAAAGAGCCATTATTCTCCCAAGCATTGCCGGGTCACAGCCCAGAGATTCTAGGACACCGTGCAGGAAAGGCCACGCCACATGATCAAAGGCCTTTTCCGCATCTAGCGATAGGAAAAGGCTCGGAATCTGCTTCGAATGGACGTAGTGGATCAGGGAGAAGGTCTTGAGGGTATTATCCCTCGCCTCTGTGGAGGGGACGAAGCCAACCTGGTCCAGGTGGATAAGGTCGCTAAGTAAAGGATTAATACGGGTAGCGAGCATCTTAGCAAATAATTTTGCATCAGTATTGATTAAGGATATGGGGCCGTAGCTCTGACACAAGGAAGGATCCTTGTCTTCCTTCGGAATTACTACTATATGGGCCCTCAAAAAGGCAGGATCAAATGGGGAGTCACTTGATACTGCATTGAAGGCTCTTAGAATGGGATGTGTCAGCTCATCCTTCAAGGACTTGTAGAACGGGGCCGTATAGCCATCAGGGCCAGGACTCTTGCCCGAGGACAAGGAAGATATTGCAGCCTGGAGTTCCTCCGTTGTAAAGGGATCCTCCAGAGAGGCGAGGGTTTGGGAAGAGAGGCACGGGAGGGCTGTCATCTGCAGATAGGTCTGGAGAAGGGTGGTACTAGCCTGAGGGGCAGGAAGATTATATAAGTTAGAATAACATGTATGAAAGGTCGACAGTATCTCCTCTGTCAAGTGGGCGATCCGGCCCTCCGGGGTTTTGATGTGTGGGACAAATAGAGCCTCTCTCCTGTCCCTGAGTGCTCGTGCGAGGAATCTACCTGGCTTATTGCTCCAGGTATAAAAGGAGCTGGAACAGAGCTGGCGGTACCGTTTATGCTTATACTCCATCAGTTGGAGAATCTCATGGCGCGTCCTAATGAGAGCCCTCAGGTCTGACTCCAGTCCAGTTGATTTATGCAAGGATTCTACGGGGCCCCAATTGACCCAAAAGGGGGATGGAGTTTTGGGGGGCCCCCCCTTTTAAAGGCGGCGAACCATGCTTGATGAGTATTCCTGAAAGTAAATTCAGGCCCCCCCATTGTATCAGGCGGGGAGGTTGTGTCTGAGCAATGCGCAAAAACAACAAGTCATAGTTTGCTTCGTCCGGGCACAAAGAATCAGAGAGTAATGATTGTTTAACTTCCGGAAAAGGAAGATTGTTTTAACCTGGGAGGGCGAGAATGCAGTGGTGGGGCGTGACCCGGTGAATGCGTTCCCTAGCGAGGAATCTACCATGGGCGTAAGAGGGGTGTTGGGGAGCACATGTTGATGGGGGTATGGAATTATGGGGAAGGAATAGAATGAGTAATCCCTTTCGGGGGGAAAATTTCTCCCCGTAAAGCTGCATCTGTGGGAAGTTTCCTTACTTGTTAAGAGTAGGGAAAAGCTACTGCTGAGGGCTAGTGGAGGTGTCGGAAGGGGGTTCGGGGCCCAAGGGTTAATTTTTGTTTGAGGGGTTATTATGGGACAAAGTTGAAATCGGCAAGGTTTTTTTTGGTGATCAAAATTTTTAGATTGCGTAATTAAAGGCTAAAATCTGTGCATCTTTTAAGTTTGCCCCCATTTTGGCGCTTCCGGTAATTTTGGGGCCAGCAAATCAGATTACAAAATTTAGAGCGGGTGAGATGGGGTTGCGACGTCATGACGGGATGTGTATGGTTGCATTGGCTGGAAAAATCACATGCCCTCGTTTTAAATAGAACAGCTTTTCCCTGTCCAGCCTCATGTCTCTAGCGTCTCTAGGGTAGGAGTGCGCTCTGCCTGGGGCCCAAAAGCTCGCGAAATTATTTTTTTTCTGCACAGGAAAAAAACCCTATATTAGCTGTGATCTTCTTTGTTAGATTAGGTTTGGGAAGTTTTATGTGTTAGGTAGAGAATTTTAAAAGGAGCATTACCGTGTAAAGCACGGGGAGAGCGGGGGGGGGGGGGGCCCCTGGGAACAGACAAGTTTCTATAAAGAACATGGATAAATTTCCCACCAAAACTTAGTGTAGACATTGACGCAATATTTTTTTTTTAAAAAGTTGTTTAAAATTTTTTCCGGGAATTGGGCAGCGAACTTATATTAGGTCAATATTTTAGTAACTGCAGGTTCTGGTTAGGTGCAAAATCCCTTTTATTTCAGTATACATTTCAGATAGGTTTTCATTTTCAATTTTACCATTCCACCTTTTTTCATATACCCCCTTGCATTAAATTGAAAACAGCAATTTTATAGTCACCCAGGTGAATTGAAAGGTGCAAAAAATACCGTGTTATTTACGAAAACATACAGATACGTTTTTTTTGATTTTGGCCACTACAGCTGTGTTTCATTGACAGCTTGCCCGTAAATCTAAAAAACAGCAATTTTATAGTCACCAAGGTGAATTGAAAGGTGCAAAAATTTTCCGTTTTTATACGAAAAAAATAACGATAAGTGTTTTTGCACTTTTGCCCGTCCCGATTTGTTGATAGAGACACCTTGCAGTTAATTTGAATCCTGCAATTTTGTTTTGATTAGGGATTTGAGAATAGCTGTGATTTGCCGTCTTTTATAAGAGACTTTCCAAAATATTCCATACCTTCTCAAATTTTTATACTCCTCTGAACATAGAGCGAAATGCAGGTGGTAAGCGAGCAAAGAGGGGAGGTAGCACATGGAGGTAGAGGTATGTAGTAGAAGGTGCTCCTTTCAGTGCTGGCCACAACACGCATGCCAGGAGGATCGACAGTTGCAGGACCGTAGGCTGTCATCGCGTGGGTCAGGGCCCTGTGAATCTCAGTAACGAACAGCGTCGCCAATCTGTCCTTCGTGGTATTGAACTGCATCCAGCAGTTTACCTCCTCGTCTCCCAGTCACGGACAAAATGTCGTCATCGCATCATTCAGCATCCGGTTCCAACATGAAGCAGCCCTAAGTCACTGTGTACCCACCACTGTGGATAATTCCATTCGTCTGAAGACTCTTGAGACTAATATGCGGTTGGGGTCAGAAGGCATGTTAACAGTTGATGCGGATGATTTAGTCTGCTCTGTACGCCCAGATACTGTGCCATCAAGGGAGGAGAAGGGAAGACGGGTCAATCGGCAAAAATTCGCCGGAGCGGGATCGGGCAACGCCTTGCAGTACCCTTGATTGTAGGCCCGGCAGCTTCTGGATGCAGAAAGTCAGACGACCCAAGTCACCGTGTGATGATGGATGATGATGACGACATAGCGGATCCATCTTGGTGGTCTTTTCCGAGAATTTGCTTGCGAGCGCTCATCAGTGGACGAGGAGGAAGACGATGGGGGTAGTGTCATACGGTGTCCCGCCTCAAAAAGGAGCGTGGGCCGTCGCAGAAGTCCGCTGATATGATTTCGCCAGCCACAGTCAGCGCAAAACCCGTCCTCGTTATCGCCCGTCAAAAAGTCCTAGGACTCTCAAGCCTGGCCTTCTTTGAGGCACGCCTCTGATTCATCCAGCGATGTCATAATGCGCCTTTGCCGTAAAACGCTTAAGTAGAGGAAAGATACTTAAGTGGTTAAAACCAACCACCAACATGTCTTGTCACATCAGCGATTGCATGAGTTGATATGGAGGGGAACACTTGGCCAAAAAAGGCCAGGACCGACGCCGGGCCTCCAACCACTGTGCACACCCTCTGTTCCGCCTCTCCGCCTCCACACAAGCGTCCTCAGCTGCCCATGGTCTCTCAGTGATAATGATCAGGGATCAGCCTCACGCTTCAGCCTCCACCGTCCCCAAGTACCTACAGCACCCCCAACCCCAGAGACCCATCCTAACCCTTCTCCTTCTGCCAGTTTGCGACTTGCACGCCGTACAGTGGCCAAGTCTAGCTAGCCAGCCTTCTGTCTTCCAGGTTTTGGGAGCAGAAGAAAACACTTTAACCCAAACGCCATCCCAGAAGCCAAAAGCCTGATGTCGGATCTATTGCCAAGGCTTTTGGCCTTGGAAATGTTGCCTTTCACGTCTGGTGGACACAGCATGGGTTCCGCCACGGCATGGCTCTTGACTCCCCCATTTCCAGATGCGAGCAGGCATTCTGTCTTTGCCAGAAAAGCCGTCCCTGCCTGGGCCAGCCATGTGTCATCTAAAATTTAAGCGCGTGTTGTCTGCATCTGGTGGCCGGAAAGTCCATCTGGACCACCATACACATGGACTAGTAAGCACGGGCAAGGCCGCTATTCTCTGTTGACAGCTCTTTGGGTGTGCTGTGGGGGATGTCTCGGGGAGGTTGACGGTGGCTCTCAGCTCGGCGCACGCTCTTCAATAAACCGCAGGGCATGGTGCAGGGCTCTTTCCCTAAGGTCCACTGGTGGCATCACGTAGCCCAGAGAAGAAACCAAGCGTTTTGAAATTAATCTGTCTTGGAGACGTCCACCCATCAGTTCAGGACTGTTGGACGGCTTTCTCCGCAATGAGTCCAAGCGCTGGTGGGTGAACAAGACCTTGTGCAGGCAAGGTGGGTATGGATAAACGGGCGAATTTGCTGGCCGCCCTTAAGTTCGGTAGGTGGTAACCATCCCTTGCCTGGGCACATGTCTGAACTGGTTGTCCAGAAATTTCTAAAGTGCTAACCGGGTCTGGACTGCCTGTGAAAAGAAAGGCTCGTGGTCTGAGTTCGCCACTTCCGCCGTTCGCACATGTTTCGTCATGCGCGGGCTTGCTTTGCAGCGTCAGTCGGCCTCCCCGTCAAACCGTCTCATTGTTGAGCGTGGCAACAACGCTGGAATTCCACCCTCCACATGCTCCAGCCGATGTGGCAGCAGTGCAATGCCATTACAGCAGTACGAAGTGGACACATGGCCTGAACAAGCAGCGGTGCGGACTCGGGGTGTTGAGCACGAGAGTGGTGGCAGTGTGAAAGAGCTCTGCACCATTCCTTGCCAGTTTTGAAGAATACACCAAAAATGGTCAGTGCGGACAATACCCTTGTCAGCATGAGCCATTGTGGTGATCTTATGTTCGGGAACGATCGTTGGACACTGCTGAAACAAACTGTCGGCCAGCGAACGGAGGAGGAGACGGGACAAGATGCGTACACGGAGCCTTTCTCTCGTCAAATCCCTAAGGCCCGACAGTTTCACAATTTTCTTCATTAGGCGTGGTTCGTGGGTCCAGAGCTGTGCAAGGTGTGGCGGCATACAGCTCTCAGGGTGCTCATCTCAGGCTGTCAGGGCTGTGTTGAAGCTGTGCCGGAGGCAGCGGGAGGAGGAGAAGGAGGGAGGAGGTATTTCCTAGACACTCGGATGTTACCGACGTCCCTGCCTTGGAAAGAGGTGGCTGGGAATTTGAGGCTGAGGAGGAAGATGTGGAAGATCAGTTTGCTACTGCCCTCGACCCAGAGGCTTGGGAAATCAATGCTCCATCTCTCATCATGAGTGCTGATGCTCCATTTCCTCAACATGTTCCTCGCATTATGGCCATCAAAGATGGAAAAACAGTTACTGGGTGGCCACCCATCATGGATCCCCGGCGGTACAAAACAAAAACTCAAGCACTTTCCTTCCACCCACCCAAATAGACGAGAAGAATGCAGGAATTGGAGACACTTGCTGATTGTTCAACTGGAGACATCTGTTGCGTCTGCTTCACGTTCTTCAATGTCACGGTGGAAACAACGCCAGCGGACCGTGCTCGTGACAGCAAGTAGAGTGCTCCAAGTAGCCGTTTAGCGGCCAGCTGCAGCAGCAGCATGGCAAGGTTGGAGAAGCTATTGGGTGACTCCTCTGGCAATCTTTATTTACCACCTCAACCAAAGCATGCATTTTAAGGGCACACCATACACACCCAGAGACAGCATAAGGATCATGGTGCACGCCAATATGAGTCTCAACACCGATGTTTTTTATGTGTTCCGGACCAATATACTTCTGGGTATTCCAAAATGGTCGAATGGCCCGAGCTGGCTCGCCACGCCATAGAGGTGTTGTCCTGCCAGCAGCCAGCGTCATATCTGAGCGACCTTCAGCACAGTACGGAGAGTCCATTACAGGACAAAACGCATTCCGGCTTTACCACAGATAAATGTGGATGTTTGACTTTCTTTTCAAGGATGATATCAGGCATGGATCTCTGATGAGGTGTGGCCCCAATTGCCGAGGTCACGATTAGTTGGTGGTTCTACTTCACATTCCTCTCCAAACAGAAATGGTCCTCTTGAAAACTTATTTTTAAAATGATCATTTCTACTGGCAATTTTTATTCTCAGTTACCATAAGTTCATTTGCTGGTTTTGCTGTGCTGGAGGACTTGTTTTTTTTTTTGAAAAGACACTAAAGGTTTCATGACAAACACCTTATTATTTACTCAACTTCAGCTTTAGAAATTTTTTCACATTGTCAATGGTTTTGGGGGTCATGTTGCTCACAATTTTTTAACAGTGGCTGAGAAGTCATATTTATAATTTTTTTGTGGTCATGTTGCTGTGAAGATACAGCATTAATTATGGTCTTTGGAACGAATTGTGGCTTTTAAGTGGCCATTTCTCCGCTCACCAATTTTTAACAGTGGCTGAGAAGTCATATTTATATTTTTTGTGGTCATGTTGCTGTGAGATTCAGCAATAATTATGGGTCCTTTGGAACAGAAATGTGGCTTTAAGTGGCTATTATCCCTCACAATTTTTAACGTGGCTGAGAAGTCTTTATTTATATTTTTTGGGGGGGTCATGTTGCTGTGAAATAAAGTATAAATCCATGGTCTTTGGATACATTAAATGTGGCTTCTAGTGGCTATTTTCTCCCTCACAAATTTTTAACAGTTGGCTGGAGGATAGTTCTTTTTTATAATTTTTGTGGGTCATTGCTGCTTTGAAATGCAGCGAATACTTACAGGTCCTATTCTATAAATGTTGTTTCGAATAGGAATTTTGTTCTTCACAATTGTCAAAGTGGTCATGGGTTCATGTTTTTTGAATTATTGGGGGCATTTTGCTGTGAATGCAAAACACTATACACAGGTCCTATTATAAAAAATGTTGTTTCTAACAGACATTTGTCTTCACAATTGTCCAAATGTGGCTTCGTAGGGGATGCTTTGAATTTTTGGAGGCCATTTTGTTAGTGACTTGCAAGACTATAACTACAGGTCCTTTATAAAAAAAAATGTTGTTTTCTAAATCAGACATTTGTTCTTCACAAATTGTCCCAAAGTGGCTCATGGGTCATGTTTTGAATTTTTTGGGGGCATTTGGCTAGTGACATGCAGCGTATACTAAAGGTCCTATTATAAAAAATATGTTGTTTCTTATACAGACATTTGTTCTTACACAATTGTCAAGAGTGGCTAGGGTGATGGGTGCTGTCAGAAACAGGAATTGGGTTAGGACACTGTTAATGGACCAACTATTGCAAATAGACTGTTTTTGCCAGATTCTTTAATCTTAGCTAATCAATCCTGTATTGAGACAAACCCATTTAATATATTTAAAAAAAGAGATACAAAGACATGGTGGGATTCCTTCCTATTTTTAAAAAATGTGTTTTCTAATTTAAACTACTAAAAAACTGCATGTACCCCAAAATAGCTGTTATAAAAAATCCTGCTGATGTTGTACAAGGAGAGGGTTACAGACAGGAAAACTTGACCAGATGTAGGTTATTCAGAGGACATGGATATGAGCACGGAACAGAGTACAAAGTACCAGAGACCATTTCCTCCTGCAATTGAGTAAAATGAGAAAAAGAATGCCAAGAAAAAGGGGCTCCTGGGTGTATAAGGAGCGCGTTAACCACCAGTTTTTTCCAAGTGATGCTTCAATTGGTCCACACATCATACGGTAGGGCAAGCGCTACCCAGGTCTTGACTGTGTACTGTGGAAAGCTGGAGTTCTCATACTTCCGCTTCCGCACTCTGCTTCAGCACATTAGTTTTCGTTGCTGCGTTTCATCAGGGCATTTTAAAACATGGCGTGTTTATAGTGACGGCGCCAGCCTGGGCTCTCACCGCACCCCCTGTAAACTCCGGCCCTGGGTCATTGCTGTGGCACAGGAAAGGTCTAGTCAATGTCACAGGTTCAACTAAATTGGTGGTTGAAAGACTCTTTTTCGGCATTTTTTAAATCTGGGGGGTCTTGCAGGTTTGGGGCTCATGCATTGTAGCCCTGGACAGGTATAGTTATGTCCCTGATTCAACTTAAAATGGTGGTTGGATAGACGATACTTTTTCGACACGTTTTAATCTGTGGTCAGACAGGTTTAATGGGTCATGCTGCGGTCCAGGACAGGGTTTGTCAAATGGTCCAGTTCAACTAATAATGGTGGTTGAAGACTCCTTTTCCGGCACTTTTTTTAATCTGGGGGTCAGACAGGTTTAATGGTCTTATCTCGCGGTCAGGACAGTTCTAAGTCATATTCTGTTCAACTTTAAAAATGGTGGTTTGAAAGACTCCTTTTCCGGCATTTTTAATCTGGGGGTCATGCGGTTTGGGGCTCATGCTGTAGCCCTGGAACAGGTATAGGTAATGTCCAGTTCAACTAATATGGTGGTTGAAAGGACTACTTTTTCCGACACTTTTTAATCTGTGGTCTGACATGTTTAAGGTCATGCTGCGGTCCTGGACAGGGTTTGTCAATGTCCAGTTCAACTAAACTGGTGGTTGAAAGCTCCTTTTTCCGGCAACTTTTTTAAATCTGGGGGTCAGCAGGTTTAATGGTCATTCTGTGGCCCAGGACTGGAGACAGTATTGTCTGTGAAACTAAATATGGGTTGCTTGAAAGGACTCCTTTTCGGCTCTTTTTAATCTGGGGGTCAGACAGGTTTATTAGGGTCTGATGCGGTCCAGGACAGGTATAGTCAAGTCCCAGTTCAACTAAAATGGTGGGTTGAAATGACTCCTTTTTCCGGGCAACTTTTTAATCTGTGGGTCAACAGTTTCAGGGTCATGCTGCGGATCCTGGACAGGGTTTGTCAATGTCCAGTTCAACTTAGAATGGTGGTTTGAAAGACTCCTGTTTTTGGCACTTTTTTTAATCTGGGGGTACAGACAGTTTAATGGTCATACTTCGGTCAGGACAGGTATAGTCATTGTCCAGTTACTAAAATGGGTGTTGAATGGTCTCCTTTTTCCGGCCTTTTTAATCTGCTGGGTCAGACAGGGTTAAGGTTCATGCTGCGGACCAGGTAAGGGTTTGTCAATGTCCAGTTCATACTAAATTGGTGAGTTGGAAAGACTCCTTTTGACGGCTACTTGTTATTCGGGGGGGGTCTTGTCCAGGGTTTTTGGTCTTTCTGCGGTCCAGGACTGGGTGTGTCAATGTCAGTTCATATGGTATATTTGGTTGGTGTCATAGACTTCTTTCTTCGAACTTTGGTTCGGTGGGGCATGATGGTTTTTTGGGTCTTGCTGCGGGTTGGGTCTGGGATATTTAATGTCCCAGTTCATTGGAATTGGGGGGGCCATTGATGTATGCCTTGCTGGCGGGGCCACTTTTAATGTGTGGGTGACTGCAGGTTTATGGTCATGCTGTGGTACAAAGAACAGGGATAGAGAATGGGTGCTGTGTCACTTTTTTTCTGTGGCTTTTATAGCTAAGTGTTGTGCCTAAGGATGGAGCAGGTATCCATTGACTGTTGTGTTGGCTGTTAATCCAGCTTCTTCAGCCCTGTTGGGTGTAAGAATTAATGTGATGTTGCTCTCCCATAGACTTTAATGGTCATCGGAGAAGTCGACTATCGATATCGGAAAAACCTTATCGATGGTGGCCGAACTATCGACTATCGCCCGATGTCGATAGACAACGTCATCGCTCAACACTAGTTAAGATCACCGCACAGAATGATTTGACCTTGAGCAAAACCTTTGATAAGAAGGAGAGTTGCCCCGTGTTGGGGGAGTATACATTAGCTAAGGTATAGATTTGACCCTGCAAGCTGAATTTCACAAATAGGGTCCTAGCATCATCTTCCCTGAATGTGTCCAGAATCGTGACTGGCAGAGACTGTGAAAAATGTGGCTACCCCTTTCACCTTAGTTGTCGAACAGCTGTTGTGGCACCAGGCAGGGAAGTATCGGTTACGGTAGGCTTGAATATGGGAGGCCAGAAGGTGAGTCTCCTGGATACAGACTATACGCAACCCCTGTTTGTGTAAATTATACAGAATTTGCAAGCGTTTCTCGGGGGAGTTGAATCCCTTCACATTTAGGGAAGTTATACGAACATTAGCCATTAGGCAGTAATTTGGGTATTCTCAAAGGGAAGTTCCCCGAGGGGGGGAGAGACAGTATCGAGCCGGACTGAAAAAACCAAATATCAACAGTTTACTTTAAATTAAACCCCAAAAAGAAAAAGGCCTGAAAAAGGAAAGGGCCCCAAAATGACTAGAGAAGGCGATATACAATGCAAAGGCATTTGCTTGCCCAAAAAGGCCCCATACTATGGGGGGGTCTTTGTGGGGTAAGGAAATGTATCGAGATTATGTGAGCATCTGGGAAAACCGACTTAATTGTTCGGAGAGGGCATTATGACGGCCCGGAAAGGGGGGATAGCGGGAGGAAAAAGAAACAGGGGGGGGGGAAAAATAAAAAAAATAAAAAAGGGGTTGGGGGGTGGAAGGGTGGAGGGAAGAAAGAGAGGGGGCTAGAAGAGTAAGAGAAAAAGGGGGGGGTGGTCCGACCGGGTAACCCCCCTCCAAAGGGCACAATTTGTGTGATATTGATGGGTTTTCTAAATCAACGATTCTGCAGTCAGTACTGATAATAAACTGTAGGCTGTCGCGGTATAGGGTTTTATGGGGGGGGGGGGAACCCAAAAAAAAACGTTAGCCCAGTTACAACAAAGGTATTGTACTCAAAGGACTTTGATAAGGTGAGGGAAAAAAAAAACAGTCCCTGAGTCAGGGAGGGCACCCAGGGAGCAGAAATTGTGCAGAGTTGCCTAAAGGGGGTCCCAATTTATCAGCGGTGGGCCCCAATCTGGCAGGTTGGCTGTCTGGGTACCCTACGGCGCCTAGTTGTGCGATTTCGGGGGGGGCCGTTGTACCCGGGGGGTGGGTGTCCGGGGCAAAAAACCCCCGGTTGGTAGTTTCCCTTAGAGAGGCCGCTCCATTCGGCAGAGAACATGGGGGGGGTCCCGCGATGCGATTTTAAAGTGGAAAAAACAGCTGGGGATCGGAAAGAAGCGGGCGTCCCGATGCTTTAAAGAAGGGGGGAAAAAGGGAAAACCCACTGTAAAAAATTTTTCTTGCTTGGAGGGGGCAGCCCAAAAAAAAAGGGGTTTTAAAGGCCGCTTCCCGGAGGGGTTGTCTCAAGAGAAAATGGAAAGAGTCCCAAAATTTTCTCCTTGTATTCCAATGGGCATTATTTGAGCTTTCCTCATGATCTCCCCCTTTGGTTGTGTATGGTGTACTGGATATTATGTCTCTTGGATGATTGGCGTCTGTGTTTTGGGGCGTGCCCCTGGGCTCTTCAAAATTTAAAAAATGTTCCCCCGGGCGCCCAGGTGGTGTTTAAAATTTTTGTCAGGTGGAATTATGTCGCTGGTCTTCACCGTTTCCGGGGGGCCCCTCAGCCCATGTTATTAGGCGGTTTCGGTTTTTTTAGGTCGTCTATGTGTGATACTGACCAGTTGGGGACTTGGATATGATGAGAGCGGATGCTCTGTCACTGTAGTCTGCCGTGTAGGAAAGAAGGTCTGGGTCAGCTGATGTTATTCTTGGGTTTTCTTCCAGCTGCCGCACTCTGGCTGAACGATCTGAAACATCTGATATGGGATGGCTTCAAGTCTGTCGCAGGCCAATTGCATGTCTATTGGCATAAGCTGAAATCAGATTTAGTAGTTGAAGTGTTGAAGAAGAGCACGCAGTTCTGGATGGGAATTCAGAGTGAGTAAGCTCCTCAGGGAATAGAGAGGTGGCGACTGACAGACACCGGCAGGCCACCTGGCAAATGTAGTGTGAAGGGCATGATTAGTGTAGCTATCGGGTGGGCACATGGGCTCCCACCCATGGTTGAAGAGTTGGAGCTTAGCCATGAGATACCATTTGCACTTGGGAGGGATCCCAGGGGCCTGAGAGGCCTCTAGGAGAGCCATGGGGTCAGGGCGATAGGGGGGTGGGCCGGAGTATCTATGAGATTGCAGCTTGTTTTTTGAGAATGGATCCCTCCGGACTATTAGACATCGCCCGATGTCGATAGCCAACGTAATCGCTCAACACTAGTTAAGATCACCGCACAGAATGATTTGACCTTGAGCAAAACCTTTGATAAGAAGGAGAGTTGCCCCGTGTTGGGGGAGTATACATTAGCTAAAGGTATAGATTGACCCTCAGCTGAATTTCACAAATAGGGTCCTGCATCTCATCTTCCTGAATGTGTCCAGAATCGTGACTGGCAGGACTTGTGCAAAACGATGGTACCCCTTTACACCTTAGTTGATCGAACAGCTCGATGTGCGCACCATGCAGCAAAGTATCGGTTACGGTTTGAGGCTTGAATATGGGAGGCCAGAGGTGAGTCTCTGGATACTGACTATACCGCAAACCCCTGTGATGTCGTAAAATTATTCAGGAATTTGCAAGCGTTTCTCGGGGGAGTTGAATCCCTTCACATTTAGGGACGGTATACGAACATTAGCCATTAGGCAGTAATTTGGGTATGCTCAAAGGAAGTTCCCCCGAGGGTTGGGAGAGACACGTCACTCGAGCCGGACTGAAGAACAACTCATCAACAGTTACTTTAAATTTACACACAAGATACAGGCTGAGAAAGAAAGAGCCCAAATGACTAGTGAAGGAGATATACAACTGCAAGGCCATTTGGTGGACACAACAGGCCACTACTATGGGGGGAGTCTTATGTGGGGTAAAGGAAATGTATCGAGATTATGTGAGCATCTCGGGACCGACTAATTGTCTCGGAGAGGGCATATGACCGGCCGGAAAGGGGATAGCGGGAGGAAAAAAAAAAGGGGGGGGGGAATAAAAAAAAAAAAGAAAAAGGGGTTGGGGGTGGAAGGGTGGAGGGAAGAAAGAGAGGGGGCTAGAAGAGTAAGAGAAAAAGAGGGGTGGTCCGACCGGGTAATACCCCCTCCAAATGGGCACAATTTGTGTGATATTGATAGGTACTAAATCAAGCGATTCTGCAGATCAGTACTGAATAATAAACATGTAGGCTGTCGCGGTATAGCGAATATGGGGGGGACCCAAAAAAACGCTTAGTCCAGTTACAACAAAGGTATTGTATCTCAAAGGACTAGATAAGAGTGAGGCAAAAAAAAAACAGCTCACCTGAGTCAGGGAGGGCACCCAGGGAGCAGAAATATGTGCATGAGCTTGCCTAAAGAGAGTCCAATTGATCAGCGGTGCGGCCTCAATCTGGCAGGTTGGCTGTCTGGGCTACCCATACGGCGCCATAGTTGCTGCGATTTCGGGGCGGCCAGTTGACTACCTGGGGGGTGGATGTCCCGGGGCAAACCCCCCGGATTGGTAGATTCCGTAGAGAAGACCGACTCCCATTCCGGCAGAGCAACATGGGGAAGGTCCAGCGATGCGATGAAAGTAGGTAAATCAGCTGGAGATCGGAAAGTAAGCAGGGCGTCCCGATGCTTTACATGAAGGGAAAATGGGAATTCCCACCTGTAAAAAATATTTCTTGCTTGGAGGACAGCCAAAAGCGGTTTAACGGCCGCTCTCATCCGGAGGGTTCGTCTCAAGAGAACTGGAAAGAGTCCCAATTTTACTCCTTCGTATTCCACATGGTGCATTATCTGAGCTTTCCTCATGATCTCCTCTTTGGTTGTGTAGTGGTGTACTCGGCATATTATGTCTCTTGGATGATTGGCGTCTGTGCTTTGTGGGTGCAGTGCCCTGTGGGCTCTATCAAATTCAATAAATGTATCCTCCGGGCGCCCCAGGATGGTGTTGAAAATTTTTGTCAGAGTAGGAATTATGTCGCTGGTCTTCACCGTTTCCGGAAGGCCCCTCAGCCGAATGTTATTACGGCGGTTTCGGTTTTCTAGGTCGTCTATGTGTACTGCCAGTTGGATATGATGAGAGCGATGCTCTGTCACTGTAGTCTGCAGTGTGGAAAGAGGTCAGCTGTTGTTTCTTGGGTTTTCTCCAGCTGCCGCACTCTGGCCTGAAGATCTGAAACATCTGATTGGACTGGCTTCAAGTCCTGTCGCCAGGCCAATTGCATGTCTTTGGCCATAAGCTGCATATCAGATTTAGTAGGTAGAAGTGAAAGAAGAGCACGCAGTTCTGGATGGGATTCAAGAGTGAGTAAGGCTTCCTCAGGGGATAGAGAGGTGGCAGACTGAGCACCGGGCAGGCCACCTGGCAAATGTAGCGTGAAGGGCATGATAGTGTAGCTATCGGGTGGGCACATGGGGCTCCCACCCCATGTTGAAGAGTTGGAGCTTGAGGCCCATGAGATACCATCTTGCACTTGGGAGAGGATCAGGGCCTGAGGGCCTCTAGGAGAGCCCATTGGGGTCAGGGCGACGGGGGGTGGGGCCAGAGTATCTCTGGAGATTGCAGCATTTTTTTGTGAATGGATCCCTCCTCGCATGGGGCCCGCCAACACCCCAAGCCACGTCAGACCCCCCCGAGGTATCAGAAGGCCGACATAACTTTCGTGTGGCAGGACAGGGCATGGGCAGGTCATCATGCAGATGTGCAGCAGATGATACAGGGTCACAGCTATCAGCATTTGAATATTGTCCAGCAGGAGATCCCAGGTCTTCTGCATAAGGACACGGGCTTCCCATGTGTAGTTGCTGATGGGGTGTGCGCTGTATTGGCAAGGTCTGAGGCACACACTGAGGCATGGAGCTATTTTCATTTCTGCAGGCTTGTGGTGCAGCTCGCCCACTAGGCAGCTCAAGTGAGCCAGCAAGACCCAAGTGTTGGGGGCCTTCTGCGGCCCAGTTGGCAGAGTTATTAAGGGAACCATTCCCACCGGCCCCCTGGAGAGGGGAAGGAGTCCTGCTGATGTGAGATGCAGGCCCTTTATGGGGCTCTGTAGGGCATTGTGGACCTCGCAGCATGATCATTCCCTCTACCGGTGCAGGGGAGCATGGCAAACCATCCCCCTCTGTACACTGACCTGCATCCTGCCTGGCCATGTGGACTGGGTGGGCCGCGCAGTCATCCGGCTGCTGCTATGCTGACGATGTGCCATCCATCCCTCCCTCCAGTGATACAGGGACACCGGCAGACTGAGCTCCCCTGCGTGCTGTCTCCGCTGACTCCTGCGGAGAGGGCTGCAGTGCCTGGTGAGACGACCGCCGCCGGGCCGTGTCCAGATCTCCCGGCGCTTCAGTCTGTGGGCGCGTGGAGACTCGCCTGGAAGCGCGGGCGGTAGAAGGCGGGTAAGATGGCACTGGCGGCTGCCACACGCGGGAGAAGGAATCTTCCTCTTCAAGCCCCTGCAGCGGGGCAAAGTAATTTAAAATACCAGGCCCCGGTGGTCCAGCAGATGGTCCGGTGCTAGTGGGTGTCCTCTTGTTCTTCTTTTGGCCCATTGTAAGTGCCCAAAGTGGTTTGAGGCTATGGTCCCGAGAGGAGCTCACACAGTGTGCATCTGCTCTCTTACATGGCTAGCCACGCCCCCGAAGTCACAGCAATTTTGTCTCCCTCAGGAATTTAAAGCTTGAACAGTTAAGTCACTCCTCTTTGATAATAACATAAAGTGACCCAATTTCCATAACAAAGTCTTTTACACATAACTAGGTATTATGTAATGTCAAGGGGAGATTTAAAGGGCAGTATTTGCAGAAAGTTTACATACACCCAATCAACAAATTAAAAAACATTTGTGCATCCAGCATTCTGTCATAAAACAAAGCAAAAATACACTCTGTTTACTGACTATTGAAATTGCTATTAAAAATGCAAAAATAGGATATAATTTGGATGTAAGATCACTACTAGATCACTACTAGCATTTTAGAAATAGCATTCAAACTGAAATTCTGTCAGTCTAATTATAGTTTTTTTTATATACATTCCTCTTAAAATTGGTTGAGTCTGTTATTTATGGTAACCTTTCTTTTACAGTATTTAGATTTCAACAAATTAACATTTCTAAAATGGTTATGTTTGCTAATTTATCAAGCTATGTATGCCACATGTCATTATCTATTTTTAGATTAACACAAGTTAATATTTGGTATTTCAGTCTAAAATAATTATTCTTTTCACTGTCCTCTCTTGATTGCTGTGTAATTAATAGTAAAGACTTAGGGGCCTTACTTCATGTGACAGATATTTGTCTAAAATACCGTGTGCTGCATACATTAACATTTCTTTATCTGTGGTGTCTCTTAAGTGGGGGCGTAAAAATAAAAGCACATTTTCTAATGTGCTGTGCTGCAGATAAACCCAGAAGGAAATTACTGACTTACAGGATAGGTAGAGTGAAAGCACAATAGAACAGTGTGTAATTGACAGATACCTGCAGATAAATTGTTCCGTAGTTCAATGAATAATAATATTAATCAGAATTTTTTAAAGATTAATTTAAGTTTTGAATACTTTTGAAGCAAATATACAAGCATAATCTTATATTACATACAGTATGGAAATTTATCTGATTGTAAGAAAATTTTATATACAATCTTCTAAAAAATCTGCAACAAAAGCTACAAATAAAGAGGAGGTAGGATGATCCTTCTTTTATTCAAGTTATTGCAGTATCTACAACATTTTTAATTAAAAATGTGCATATTATGTCAAAATTATATAACGTATATACTCGAGTATAAGCCGATCCGAGTATAAGCCGAGGCACCTACTTTTGCCACAAAAACCGGGAACGCTTATTGACTCGAGTATAAGTCTAGGGTGGAAAATGCAGCGGCTACTGGTGAATTTTAAAAATAAAAATAGATACCAATAAAATTGCATAGGCAGTTTAATGTCCCCCATAGGCAAGTATAGGCAGTTTAATGTCCCCCATAGGCAGATATAGGCTGGTATAGGCAATTTAATGCCCCCATAGGCAGATATAGGCAGGTATAGGCAGTTTAATGTCCCCCATAGGCAGGTATAGGCAGTTTAATGTCCCCTATAGGCAGATATAGACTGGTATAGGCAGTTTAATGTCCCCCATAGGCAGATAGAGGTAGGTATAGGCAGTTTAATGTCCCCCATAGGCAGGTATAGGCAGTTTAATGTCCCCCATAGGCAGATATAGGCAGCTATATATCCCCATAGGCAGGCTATATGAAGGTATAGGTCGTTATAGGCAGATATAGGTCTCCATAGGCAGGTTATAGGCAGCTATATGTCCCCATAGGCAGGCTATAGGCAGGTAATTGCCCCCATAGGCAAGTATAGGTCCCCCTAGGCAGGTTATAGGCAGGTATAAGTCGTTATAGGCAGGTATAGGTCCCCCTAGGCAGGCTATATGCAGGTATAAGTCCCCATAGTCTGGTTATAGGTCCCCCTAACAGGTTATAGGCAGGTATAGGCATGGTTTTAAAACAAAAACACCCACTTACCTCGCTCCCCGCTGCTCCGTCTCCCGGCCGCTCCCTTCCGTCTTCTCGGCACAGGCGGGTGATGTCATCAGGCCGCGCATGCAGCGTGATGACACACGCTGCCTGTGCCGGATACTCCAGACAGCCGAAAGTCTGCGGCCGCCCGGAGTCCATTGCGGCGCAGGGAGCGCTCGCTCTCTGCTCCGCAGTGTTATCTTCCCCTGTATGCGCTCTGGAGGAGTCGCATACAAGTGAAGAGATAGCCGACAGCGCCTGGGCCACCCCAATGCCTGGACGCTGTCAGCTGTACTCGGCCTTCAGTTATATGCGCTACCTGAGGAGTCGCGTATAGCTGAAGCGTCCTTGTCAGCACTCGGGCCATCGCAGCGCCCGAGCGCCGACAGTGACTCGACTATACGCCTAGGGGGAATTTTTCAGCACATTTTTTGTGCTGAAAAACTCGGCTTATACTTGAGTATATACGGTACATCTACAGTTATATATGTTTGGACACTAACACAAATTTAGTTTTTTGTACCTGTTCACTGAAAGATATTAAAGTTTTATTTATATAAGTCCAGATTTTCAGCTTTCATTTGAGGGTATCCACATTGAAATTGGATGAAGGGTTTAGGAGTTTCAGCTTAACATATTATGTTAAAAAGAAAATGTAAAAGGTACAAGTATTTTGTATAAAACACTATATGCAGAAATACAACAACAACATAGGAACAATAATGAATCTGCTCCAAGCTCCTCTGATCCACTTCATGAAAGCTTCACGTTCCCCCCACCACCACTTCAATACCAAAGAGAAAATTATAAAGTGTCCGTGGTGATAAAACATGTCTGGAGTCGCATGGCATTACAGCCAAGTTTTGGGCTCAGATCTTTTACCAGAAAGAGGGGGGAGGGAACTTGTAGGGTCCCTGCCTCCTAATTGTTGCTTCAGGTACCAGCCAGCTTGGAATAACTTTTTAATACATTTATCTATCCATGTGATTCAGAGATTGTTTTTTGTGACACATTGGGAGACCTGTATGAAGGAAGGCACTTTGAAGTGAATTGTCAAGTCTCATTTTCAGTGTATAATGTGCCTGAATTTATGAAAGTGTTTTTTTGTGCGATTATAAATGGAGTCTAAAGTTCATCACGCCTCGCCTATGTGCTAGGCACATTACGAAACTTAGGCACATTAGTAATGTATAAAAGCTATAGATAGGTTGGAAATAAAAGAAAAGTCATTAGAATAGCATGTCAGTGAATAGAAACTATGGTACTGATCTTGCTTGGTGGACCACAGTTCCAAACAAGACCTGTGGTGTGCTGGCTCTTTCCGTATGTAGATTAAAGGGTGAGATCAGCAAAAAAATTATTTTAAAACTAGTTTTAGATTCTATTAAATTTAAATGCATTTTATAAGAGATATTTTTATATTTTTGGGATATTATATATATATATTTATATTCATTTTATGATGGGGACGTGGCCTGAATGAATGGGTGCAAACGTGTTTCACTTGAGCTCCTGCTAAGCTGACACTAAGCCAATTCCATCTGCAAGCTATAGCCAACCTTTGAAGTTTTTTGTGACACCCTTGTGCTGAAAGGGATATTTTCCTACTTTACTGCATCTTTTGGGATTCTGCAGCAATCTTGTAATCCCTTAATTCGGTGACTACTGAGCGGCGGTCCCTGACCTCTGCGGTCCTCGGGCCATCTTGGGTGTGAGCCCTTGGAGGAAGACTGCTATTTACTCGGGGGAACATCTGTAGACAGCGACGGCTTGCTATATATTCCCTGCCTTTGGAGTATAACTCGCCCGATAAGAAACTCATCTCCTATAAACGGACCGCACGGGAGATACTTTTGGCGGGCAACCACTGAAGCCTCGGCGCCATCTTAATCAGCTCAACACTCACCTTATACCCTGAGGCTGCAGGAGAGGAGACTGCACAGATGCGCATTCCACACACGCAGCAAATGGTTGCTGCAGCGATCCCTGCAGCGTGACATACACTACAGTCCCTCCTATACGCCAGGGTCTGAGTATACCGGAGCCCCCGACCATCGCCAGGCATTACCGACCTCTCCTTTCATGAGGAGATCAGCGCCTGTGCTCCCTATCTCCGCAGGGGGCTGCACCCAGCTACTGGGAGTATGACATGACTGGGGAGAGCTACAGGACTTGCTATCACTAGACCCAATATTTTGTGATTGGGGCATCATTTAAGCTAAAGCTAACTTTTAACTGCGCTAGCAGGTACTTCACCCCGAAGCTGGGATCTCCTGGGGAGTGAAGGTTGTACGGAGGTAGCAATATTGCACCCCTGGAGCCTGCAGGAACTTGGTCCATGTGAGTGGTGCTGCCTCTGACCACCATTGTCTGCTTCTCAGGACAGGCAATTTGATGGTCCTACGACAGCGCAATCCCACGATCTCTCTGCAACCCATCTGTGGCAGCTGGCCTGGAGTGCCGGAGCCGACCAGACACCGATGCCTGACTAGTCCGGACCTGTATAGCTTGTCCTGGTTCTGGATGGTTATCTCTGCTTTGACAGATTTGTCCTAGAAGAACATCGAACGCATTATTAAGTTTCGCCGCCTTGGAGAGTTCCTGTTCCCTGAGAAATCCAACAGCAGACAGCCACTTCACAACCGGCTGAGAACTCTGCTTATACAGCATCCAACAGCCTAAACTCTATCACATCAAACTGTAAGTACTTTCTCTATACCCGTTTTCTCAGATAGTTCCAGACCCAACTAGCCACCAACTGGCATATGGCACGATAGAGGAATCTTTAAATACACGCTTATAGACCTTTTTATAAATTCTCATATATACCGTCTATGCTGGAGTGAAACATTGGGCGCCTTCCCTTTCACCCTTGTAGTTCCAACAAATACTGAAAATAACTCCATAATCTACTAGTGTTGTGGATGGGCACAAAGGTTATATATGTGTGATCCTTTGTGTCTCTATTTTAATGTATTAATCAGTATAATACCTCACATGTCTTTATATATAATGCACGTAAAAGTTGCCTGTATAACTGTACACTTTTTAATGTGTTAACAAATGGCCGCATATATAATCTGTTTGTAAAGGATAACTGTTATAGAATGTATTATGTATAATGTCTATTTCACTCACAAGATGGCGTCTGTGTTCAGACACACGTAGATATGCCAAGATGGCTGCCCAGCTTAGATGTTTTTCTTCTCTCTAACAAAGAGAAAGGATGGTCATTTAAAATGTAGATAAGAAGAGCCAATCAAGAGGGTTTATTTTGCTTAAGGAATGTGTACACCCCCGATCTGATAAAAACCTTGACTTTGTGTAATAAACTGAGCAGAACTCTTTTGTCTGAGAAAGTGTCAGGCTGGGATTTCTTGGCACGTGCCAACTAATATACTGATTTGGTCCCCTGCTGGAAAGTAGAGCCCTTTTGTGGTTTCATCTACAATACTAGTAGTCTCAAATCTTAAATTGCGCTATTCTTAAGCAATAAAAAGCATATATCAACGCTATGTAGAACAATATAAAAGTCAATAATGCACTTGCGGTTTTTGTGATCTCCAAGGCAGGAGTATCCAAGAATAAGTCCCGTTAGACTCTCATACGATGTTCCCAGCATGATTAATTTCCATCCTGCAGCCAACTCAGTCTGCCTAGGTGTGTGCAGCTCTGCGACATTTCAGGGACACGCACCTTCCTCAAGCGTTCATATATGCTTTTTATTGCTTAAGAATTGCGCACTATTGAAGATTTGAGACTACTTATAGTTTATGGAGTGATTTTCAGTATATGTTGGAGCTATAGAGGAATCTACCTTCATTGTAAGGAGCCCATATCTTTAAATTTTGGAACTGTCTTCTATGGTTTCAAGTGGACTCAAATCCTTCCCAACATATGTGCCATTTTTTGACCAACTCTACACCGGATTTCTACTATAAGAAGATCAGTTG
Organism: Phyllomedusa bahiana; assembly: GCA_025379985.1. NCBI lineage: Eukaryota > Metazoa > Chordata > Amphibia > Anura > Hylidae > Phyllomedusa > Phyllomedusa bahiana. The sequence continues at coordinate 22,736 of JAODAL010038574.1, forward strand.
ATCGCTTGGATCTCCCCTTATCTCTCCATCCTCATTCCAGCGAATTACCTACTCTACCTGCTTGTGTGGGATGATTGGACACCTGGATGGTTACTTATTGACCTGGGATCATCCTGGTGTCCCCAAATGCGTGACAGGGGGTTGTTGTTTCCCTTCCTCTCAGAGGATATTGAGTACTTATCTCTTTATCTAATCTACATACAGTCTACATATTGTCTGTTCCTCTCTGAATTACTGCACGGCTTACAGTATAAATTTTTGTAGTAAGATTCATTTGCTTGTTTAAATTGCCATATAGGTTGTTGGGATACAATTCTACCTTACTTTCCAGATCAACTAATCCTCCTCTCTGTGAGACAGTTCTATTTCTCTACTCATCCCTATCTTCATTAACATCCTAACTACTTTTATTATATATATTACTACTTTATTCATATAGTACTATTTATCATAGCTTCATCTAGTTTGTATTGTACATACCTTTTTCAATAACTACTACTGCCATCTAGTGCCAATTTAATACTATTACTTTACACTACTGGCCCTTTTTTCTCATTTTCTCTCCACATCACCTAGGTGACACTTAGGAGGAGGGAGGTAACCTCACACTAAGAACACATATCTGGAATAACCCGGTTTCAACTGCTCTGTTCTTCTGCTCCTGCCTCATCTCCCTACCCTTCTCTTGCTCTAGTCTAGTTCATTTTGTTCCCTCCCCTTCTTCTTCCTCACCGCAGTCTACTTTTCCAGAGTTCATATTATACTTCGCTCATGTCCTAGTGGAAATTACCAAACTCATTATGAGTCGTACACAGAGATGGGCGAATTTCTCAAAAATTTGATTCGCCGACTAAGCCGAATTTTCCGACAAAAATCGTTACGGTCCGAATTACTTCAGGAGGAATTGCATTAAAACAGCTATTTCCAGGCTGCACAGAGCCTGTAGGGTGCTGTAGAATGTTGTGCCATGCTTAAATATGCAGAGGGAGCTTGGTTTGCTCTTCATACAATGCTGTGTTTTAGTATGACATGCATATGACTGCCGCCGCTCTTAGAATCGCTTCACTATAAAATTCTGTGGGCACTTAAGAGGGCAAAACTGACCAAATAACTGAAGCAGGAATGTAGCCTGATAAAGTCATGGCAGCGCCAGCTGGAAAAAAACAGGCTAAGGGCTCAGGTGGCAACATCAGTAGGCCACAGAGTGGCACAGTGACAGAGTGTGGAGGTGACGGCAGCACCCACAGCAGCATAAGGTCAGAGAGTGGCACAATGACATTCTGGAGGTGGCAAAAAAAGGAGTAGGCCACAGAGTGGCACAATGACACAGTGTGGAGGTCACAGCAGGAGCAACAGCAGCAGCATGAGGTCAGACAGTGGCACAATGACATTCTGGAGGTGGCAAAAACAGGAGTAGGCCACAGAGTGGCACAATGACACAGTGTGGAGGCTACAGCAGGAGCAACAGCAGCAGCATGAGGTCAGAGACTGGCACAATGACAAATTTTGGAGGTGGCAAAAACAGGAGTAGGCCACAGAGTGGCACAATGACAGAGTGTGGAGGTCACGGCAGCAGCCACAGTAGCAGCAAGAAGTCAGACAGTGGCACAATGACAAATTTTGGAGGTGGCAAAAACAGGAGTAGGTCACAGAGTGGCACAATGACAGAGAGTGGAGGTCACAGCAGGAACAAAAGCAGCAGCATGAGGTCAGACAGTGGCACAATGACACAGTGTGGTGTTCTCGGCATCAGCATCAGCAGCAGCAGCAGCATGAGGTCAGAGAGTGGCACAATGACAGAGTGTGGAGGTGGGTGGCAATACCAGTCCTCGGTAAAGATGGTGGTAGGCAAATGGAGAAACTGTTAGCAGATGTGTGGCATCAGGCGGGTGGCGGCATCAGAATAGTGGCTGAGGCAGGTAGTTTGAACCCAGGATCATTTCTCAAAGTTTTGGAGAGGCGTAATGGCTGATAAAATCTGACGCATTGGTGTGTGGGAATCCTGGCCAATCCACGCCTGATTCATCTTGACAAAGGTCAGTCGTTCCACATTTCCCATGGACAAGCGGGTTCTCCTTGGGGTAACGATGGCTCCCGTCGCACTGAACACCTGCTCTGATGCCACACTACTGGTCAGGCAGGACAGTTTCTCCACTGCAAGCTCAGCAAGTTGCGGCCACACATCCAGTTTGGCTGCCCAGTAGTCCAGTGGATCTTCTAACTGGGGTGGCAGAGTGAATCTGGACCAGGAGATGATGGCAAAGAGATACAGTTCACTTCTGCATAGGTGGTGGGGCCTTGACTGGCTGAAATGGCATGTGTGCCACTGGGCGCTGCTGCTGCTGTTGCTGCGGCGGCAGGACGGACCCCCACATCTGAGCCACGTCTCTCCCAGGCCACCGGATAGTGACGCTGCATTTGTTGACTCAGGTCCGTGGTGCCAATGTTAGCTCCCTGGCCACGCTTCACTTTCTGCCCACAGATTCTACATATACCCATATTCGGCTCCTCCGGTGTCTTAGCAAAGAACTGCCACACCGCCAAGTAGCTGATTTTACCGCCAACGCTCCGCACTTAGAGACTACGACCGCCGCTACCTCACTGAGCCCCTGTGCCGCTACTTTCTTGGACCTGCGAAGCGGGTTTTCTACCCCTTGGCCGCTTGGCTCCTGACCTCGCACTGCTGCTACTCTGCTGACTCACAGCCACACAACCCACTTGCTGGCTGTGCCGCTGCCTGAGGCGCAACCTGACGCCCTCTTCTCCTGACGATGATGAAGTTCTTGCTTCACCCGGCTCCCAAGTGCGGTCGGCTACATCATCATCGATTATTTTTTTTATCTTCACTGCTGTCCTCCTCAACGGTCTTGGTATGCAGAGGCTGACCCCTCACAATATGACCTCCCATGCCACTCTCCACATCTAAATTTTGCCGCCTACTGCAAGAAGCAGGGGATATTGGCTCCATTACTTCGATGCCAAGAAGCTGATGACTGTCCTCCTCAAATTGTTCATCCGCGCTGTTTAGTGGCGCTGAGCCCAGACCACATAGTAGATCTCTGGCTGAGGGAACTGGATGGGACAGAGGCGGGTTGAGGACAGGTGAGGGCCGCTAACCTGCTCCCGGGCCATGCCAACTAAGGGTTGTGTCTGACGGTCCCACTGACTCTTGGCTGGGGTTTTCAGATGTCATCTGGGAGGAAGTGGATGACCTAGTCAACCAATCAAGATCCATTGGGTTGCTGAACAACACACGGCCGCTAGATGACACCGGCAGTTCTGGCCTCACCGAGTGACCCCTGCTGCGACGCCCCTTGCTGTGCTGCGACCAGGGCCTGCTCCAGGAATGTTTGTGCCACTGCCACATGCATGTGAAGAGCCTGCCACCTCTCCGTCTCTGACATACTGTTTGTTCTAACATGTACAGACTGTTTAATGAAGCTATCTGTATATGATAAATACACACCCTGTATTTGACTCCAAATGAACCCACTAACAAGCTTGGGTAACCTTTGGATATATAAATTTCGCTCCACAAATGGCCAGGAAAAATTTACTTGTATGTGCCGTTTAAAAACACTGTGTATTTTACTGAATAGAAAAGCGCAAACAGGCTTAATTAACCTTTGGATATGAATTATGCTACAGGCAAAATTTCTTTCATTGGCGTTGAAAAACACCGTTTCTTTTACTGACAACAACAGCAGAAAAATACTTAGTTAACCCTTGGATGTAAATTGCGCAAAAGAAACGTGCTGCCAAAAATTACCAGCTTTGTAGCGTGTTAAAACAACGTGTATTTTACTGAGCACAACAGCAGAAAAACGCTTAATTAACCTTCAGATATGAATTATGCTACAGGCAAAATTTCTTCCTTGGCATTGAAAAACAACGTTTCTTTTACTGACTACAACAGCAGAAAAATACTTAGTTAACCCTTGGATGTAAATTGCGCAAAAGAAATGTGCTGCCAAAAAGTTCCAGCTTTTGTAGCGTGTTAAAACGACGTGTGTTTTACTGAGCACAACAGCAGAAAAACGCATAATTAACCTTCGGATATATATTACGCTACAGGTGAAATTTCTTCTTTGGCGTTGAAAACACACAGTTTCTTTTAGTGACCACAACAGCAGAAAAACACTTAATTAACCCTTGGATCAAAATTGCGCAAAAGAAATGAGCAGCCAAAAATTAAGTGGTATTTGGATTGTAAAAACACTGTTTCTTTAACTGAATACAACAGCAACAACAGGCTTAGATAACCCTTGGATATTCATGGATTCAATGTGCTACAGAACTGAGCTGATAGCATTAAAATGTATATACAGCTGAATTGGACGCACACTGGACTTCAATTCCAATACCCCACAAAATCAAAATGTAAGAGAAGCAGTCTCTGAGACAAGCTGTGACACCCCCAAAAATCACTGCATAAAAGTTAGTTCTTTAGTGTGAGATCTCAGCAGCAGAAGATTCACTACACAGCACAGTGAGAGCAGTGTGAACTGCCAGCGTCGCATCCAGACTTATATAGTGCGGTGACGTCACAGAATCCCGCCGGTCTCTGATTGGCTTCATCTCTGCACATGTCATTTAGGTTACTCCTTTCTTCCTCCCAGACTTCTTTGCCCCATGTAACGCCATGTGCTCACAGCCATTTTATCAATTAAAAACACGCTTTGTTCCCTCGAATCACCCCAAACTTCGACTTCGTTCAGAATCGAAGTTTTCCTGAAATTCTAAACAAGTTCCACTTCGTTAGAATCTATTCGCCCATCTCTAGTCATATATATGCTAAGCTGTAATCTTTTTCTGTATTGTATTACTTATCATTTGTTAACGTCCAGGCCTACTGACATAGGCCTAAGTCCTTAGACACCATGTCTTAACTTTCTTCCCCTAGCATGCCCTTGGCTTAGCAACACTCAATCCAAACTTCTGTAAGACGTGACTCTGGGTTTGTGGATAAGCTGTATCTATTCCTCTTTATAACCAACTCAGCTCCCTAGTGCTGTCCTCATCAAATGGGTCTTCCTAAAAAGCAAAAGGATAAAGGGAAATCCTTGAGTCTTACAGTCTTTTTTACCCATGGTGACTCAGCAACGGCATTGGGGATGGACGGGGTAGTAACCAGACAATCTTCAGCAAAGATCTTAACTATTGACAATTCCTTCTTTTCTGACTCTTCTTGCTCATCCTCCCACTCCTTAAACTTGGAACCTCCCTCCAATCAAACTATAACATCAACTAAAACTCCTTCATCTTTGAAAAGAAGTGGTACCAACACTAATCTTGCTCTATTAACTATGGATAGTAATGCGGACCCTCTTCATACTCCAGCTCAGGATTCCACCAACAACAGCCCAGTCAAACAAAAAGCAAAACTCTCAGATTTTTCAGACTCTCAAGTACCTCCTGCCTTTTTGAATGTCAGGGAAGACCACCCTCCTGATTCTCTATATTCTTTCCAGATTACAGACCAGACCAGGACATGACACCTTCTCTGTTGAATGGCATGATGGTGGCCCTTCACTCTTCCCTGCAAAGTTTATTACAACCCTCCATATCCACGATGAAAGCTAATGTTGAGGGAATAGACGAAAGGGTTCACCATGTAGAAATAAAAATGGAAGAATTCTCACAGGCTCACAATGAGCTGGTTGATGCACATAACAATGTGGAGGAGGAGCTAGATAAGCTCAAGCTTAACATGGCGGATCTTGAGGATAGAAGCACAAGAAATAACCTTAAATTTAGGGTCATCCCAGACATGGTCCCTAACTCAGAACTTCAACACTATCTTCAATGTCTCATTAAGGCTCTGCTTCCAAACTGCTCCAAACATGAGCTGATCATCGACAGGGCACACCATCTCCCCAGACCCAAGTCACTACCAGACTCTGTTTCTAGTGATGTTCTGGCTAGAATTCATTTTTACCACACCAAGGAACATGTCCTTAAAGCCACAAGGAAACTTAACCAACTTCCAGGTCCTTATTCATCTATTAAAATCTTTGCTGACTTATCACAATACACTTTGTCCACAAGAAGAAAATTTGCTCTGATTACCTTTGCTCTTCGCCACAACAATACACCAAACTGATGGGGTTTCCCAAAAAAGCTCATACTCCGAAAAAAGGGAGGGACCCACATTCTTGGATCTCCAGAAGAAGGCCGTAAATTACTTCTCAAATGGAATATCATGCCTGTGGATGAACCTGCTCTGTCTGCTTCCCCGTCCATCTCCAGAATACCAAGGGAGTGGTCTACTGTAGTTAAATGATCTAAAGATTATTTATTTGATCTCTATAATTCTGCCAAGGGCAAAGGTTTTTTTTTTCTATTGAAACTTTCATTTTTATTGGCTCCTTTTTGCAAATTCTGAGTTTGTGCAGTATTCAACTGCCTACTTATGTTTACTGTTAATGATTCTATGTTTGTTACCCTAGCTTCTTTCCCTAACCCAACTTTCCCTGGTCACATTGGTATCTCTGAGATACCTTATCCGGTACCATACATATCTCCAATTTTTACTGATCTGTCTTTCAGTCCTAGCTTCGGTATTCATATCCCATGGCATTAAAAATTGTCTCAATGATGTCTCAAGCTGATGTCCTTTGCATTCAGGAAACACATCTTCTTACTTGCGATACCCATAGACTTCATCATAAACAGTACCCATATCTGGTTTTCTCCTGTACAGATACGAAGAAAGTAGGAGTGGCAATAGCGATTAAAGAAACAATAGCCTTCCAACTTCTCAATAAAATAATCGACCCGGGAGGAAGATTTATAATTCTGGTTTGTGAACTTAATAACACAAAATACACCATTGTCAACCTTTATGCCAATAACGCTTAACAAATTAGGTTTATAAATAAGCCTCTTAAAAAAGCAAAAAAAGTTTCACAAGGCACTTTTTTATTTTCTGTGGTGACTTTAACATGGTCTCAGATGTCAGTGTAGACTCTTCGTCTTCTCGACATCTGCCTGTCCACAGATTCCATAGATGTCTTCATCAATGGCTATCACAGACATCTTTATACGATGTGTGGCGGTGCATCCCCACATCTGAAAAAGATTAAATTTTTTATTCTTCCAGACACCAATCCTACTCTAGAATAGACTTGTTTCTGGTGGACAAATGGGCCTTACAAAATGTAGAGAAATGTGACATCAGCACTATTTCTTGGTCTAACCGTGCTCCCATTTTGATGTCTATAAAAACTGGCTGCACTGGCCCAATCCCCTTTTCATGGAGAAATAATAATAATAATAATAATAATAATAATAATAATAATAAAAATCCAATCTGATCCTATTCACCCAAGAACGATTTTATGTCATCTCAATCAATATTTCACTTTAAATCAACATTCCAATACCAACCCATTTACACTGTGGAATGCTCACAAAGCATATATCAGAGGCATTTTAATACAATTATCTGCTAAAATTAAGAAACAAAGACTTAAAAAGTGGGATGAGCGTGTTCACAATTTGTCCATCCTAGGGACTAAACAAAATCAAACTCCCACCCAGGGTAACCATCTTGAACTTTATTACGCTGGACAGGCCCCTAGAGAACATCTTTTAGCAAACTTTGACAATCAAACCAAGAACTTGAAATTGACTTACTATAATTCCTTAAACAAGCCCTCTAAACTGATGGCTAAAAGGATAGCCCTGTTGCGTCACAAATCTGCTATATCTTATCTTCTCTCTCCTGATGGTTCCCACAAAAATAACATATCCACAATCCATAGCTGATGCTTTTAGTGATTTTTACACTAAGCTTTATAATTTACAAGACGATCCCTCCATTAGACCTCCTCTATTGTCATATATTCAAGCATACTTATCCTCCCTTAACCTCCCTTCCTTGTCTCCGGACCTTCTAGACAATCTTAATATCCCATTTTCATTAGAAGAGGTATCACGCACAATACATACTCTTCCTAAAGGTAAAATTCTTGGCCCTGATGGCTTCTCAAACGAATACCTTCAAGCCTTTTCACTACTTTTGAACCCCCGACTTAGCTATGTTAACGGGCGCCTTGCCTTTGGAGATGCAACAAGCTACCATAGTTACAATCCCAAAACCGGGGAAATCTCCTGATTTTCAAGCTGATTTCCAACCTATTTCTTTGTTGTATTATGACTCCAAGATGTTTGCTAAAATGATTGCAAATTGTTCGGTGGATATCTTACCAATGCTGGTCAGGGCTGATCAGGTGGGATTCATCAAGAGACTTATTAATATCATGCATCACATTGAAACTCATGGGGTTCCTTTTCTGCTTCTATTCTTGGATGCAGAGAAGGCCTTTGATAGGATAAATTGGGCATTTGCTTTCAAAGTTTTGGAGAGATTTGGGTTTTCGGGGCCTATTCTCAAGGCTATAAAATCGCTATATACTACACCTTCGGCGCGGGTTCTGTCTAACAATTTCCTCTCTAAGCCTTTCCAGATAACCAATGGAACATGTCAGGGATGCCCCCTCTCCCCTTTACTATTTGTTTTCCTAATGGAATGTCTAGCCGAATCTCTTCGCACTGACCCGTCCATTTCAGGCATCCAAATAGCAGGCGAGTCTCACGTTATCTCCCTTTTTGCTGATGATGTCATACTATCTATATCCAATCCTTCTCGGTCCTTACCTAAAACAATGAGAACTCTCTTGACATTTAATAATCTCTCTTATTATAAAATTAATACCTCTGAATCCCTTGTGCTTGACTTTAACCTGTCTTTACCTGAAGTCACAGCATTAAAAAACTCCTTCCCTTTTCAGTGGAAAACAAAATCAATGCCTTATTTGGGTATATTTCTAACTAGGAAGTGTTCAAGCTTTATGAAAGCTAATTTCGTCCGTTTACCAGACAATTTACAAAAAGAATTAGATAGAATGTCTAAAATAGATAATTCCTGGTTGGGACGTATTATTCTTTATAAAATGTTCATTCTCCCGAAGATATTGTATTTTTTAAGCTCAATGGAAGCAAAGACAGAAGCACAAATCAATCCAGGAATAAAGAAAAATATATCCAAGGTACTCACCAATGCATAAAAATCTTCTTTTTATTAAGGCAACTTGTTACCTTGTTACAAGGTACATCCTCACAGGAGAAAGCGACGGCCGTTTCACGCAGCAAATGCGCCTCCTCCAGGCCTTATGGGAGATCACATGTACACGTCTTTAAATCTCCAACGTATGTCAATCAATTATACCAATAGAGACATCTCCAAAAAACATGTGTAACAATAAAACTATTTACAAACAACACACAAACAAATAAACATTGTGTACTATCGGAAAGAAGACAAATCATTCTGGTCATTTAACCCTAACATCCCCAAAGCTTCTGTTCTCAGAATCCATTCTGCCTCACAACTAGAGATGGGCGAATTGATTCTAACGAAGTGGAATTCGTTTAGAATTTCAGGAAAACTTCGGTTCGGAACGAAGTCGAACTTTGGGGTACTTCGGGTGAACGAAGTGTGCTTTTGATTGATAAAAATGGCTGGGGAGCACATGGCGCTACATGGGGCAAAGCACTCTGGGAGAAGAAGGGCATAGCCTGCATGACATTGCAGAGATGAAGCCAATCAGAGACCGGCGGGATCTGTGACGTCACCGCACTATATAAGTCCCCGGGGGCGACGCCGGAGCTCACACTCCTCTCACTGTGCTCATCAGGTAAGGTGCTGCCGCGGCTGATAGCTCTTACTGAAGAATTTATTTTTATATAGCGATTTCTGTGGGTTGTCTCAGCATGTCTCAGAGACTGTTCTCTTAATGTTCTATTTCTAATTTTTTGGGGTATTGGATCTGAAATCCAGTGTGCGTCCACTGCAGCTGCATATACATTCAATATCCAAGTGTGATCTAAGACAGTTCCTGTTGTATTCATTTAAAGAAACAACATTTTTACAATACAAATACCACTTCATTTTTGGCTGCTCAATTCTAGTGTTGAGCGATTTTTATCGACAAAGTTGAAATCGGCAAGGTTTTTATGGTGATCGAAATTTTCAGATCATGCGAAAATTTAAGGGTTTAAAAATCTGTGCATCATCTATTAAGATCGCACCCATTTTCGGTGCTTCCTGTCATTTTGGCGGCCGGGCAAATCAGATTACAGAAAGAGCAGGGTGAGATGTGTGTGCGACGTCATAATGGGATGTTATGGTTGCGATTGGCTGGAAAAATCACATGACCTCGTTTTAACAAGAACACCCCTTTTCCTGTTCAGCCTTATTGTCTCTCGCGTCTCATGGGAATAGGACGTGCGCTCTGCCTGGGGCCCAAACAGCTCAGCGAAATTAGTCTATTTCTGCACAGAGAAACCTCTACTATTAGCTGTGTTCCTTCCAATTTAGTTAGATTAGAGATTTGGAAGATTTTATATAGTTAGCTAGAGAATTTTTAAAGCAGCATCTACCGCTGTAAAGTCAGGGAGGGAGCGGGGGGGGGGGGGCCCTGTGAATCTAAGTAAAACACGTCGCAATCTGTCTTCAGTGGTAATGCAAACCTGCATCTAGCATCTTACCCCCTCGCCTCCAGTCACGGCACAAAAAGTCGTCATCCAGCACGCAGCATGACATGGGGTTTTGGGTCAGCTGGGCCAGAACAGGCATAGTCAATGTCCAGTTCAACTAAAATGGTGGTTGAAAGACTCCTTTTTTCCCGGCACTTTTAAATCTGGGGGTTATGCAGGTTTGGGGCTCATGCTGTGGCCCAGGACAGGTATAGTCAATGTCCAGTGAAACTAAAATGGTGCTTGAAAGACTCCTTTTTCTGGCACTTTTTAAATGTGGGGGTCATGCAGGTTTGGGGCTCATGCTGAGACCCAGAACTGGTATAGTCAATGTCCATTTCAACTAAAATGGTGGTTGAAAGATTCCTTTTTCCAGCACTTTTTAATCTGGGGGTCATGCAGGTTTGGGGCTCATGCTGTGGCCCAGGACAGGTATAGTCAATGTCCAGTGAATCTAAAATGGTGGTTGAAAGACTCCTTTTTCCGGCACTTTTAAATCTGGGGTCATGCAGGTTTGGGGCTCATGCTGCATTCCAGGACAGGGATATTCAATGTCCACTTCAAGTAAGATGATGGTTCAAATCATCTGCCTTCTGGCACTTTTTAATTTGGGTGGGTGTGCAGGTTTAAAAGGGTCATGCTGTGGTACAAGACAGCATAGTGAATGGGGTGTTTTTTTTTTTTTTCTGTGGCTTTTATAACCTAAGTGTGTTGCCTAAGATGTAAGCCCCGTATCCATTTGACTGTTGTGGAAGTTAATTCCAGCTTCTCCAGCCCTGTTTGGGTGTAAGAATGAAGGTGTTGTTGCTCTCCCATAGACTTTAATGGTCATCGCTCATAATCGACTGCTCACTATCGAAAACCCTTATCGATGATGGCCGACTATCGACTATCGCCCGATGTCGATAGCCAACGTAATTGCTCAACACTACTCAATTCTTTTGGCGCAATTTACATCCAGGGGTTAATTAAACGTTGTTTTGCTGGTGTGCTGACCCCAAGAAACCGTCTTTTTCAACGCCAAAATATATCAATTTTTCCTGTAGCCTAATTCACAAGCAAAGGTTAATTACAACTGTATCTCTTGTTGTGTGGCGTAGAAAAAACGCAAATTTTAACACGCTACAAAGCTACTATTTTGTGGGGCTCAATTCTTTGGCGCAATTTACATCCTTGGTTTAATTAAGCGTTGTTTGCTGGTGTGCTGACCCCAAGAAACCGTCTTTTTCAACACCAAAATATATAAATTTTTCCTGTAGCCTAATTCACAAGAAAAGGTTAATTACAACTGTATCTCTTGCTGTGTGGCGTAGAAAACACGCAATTGTAACACGCTACAAAGTTATGATTTTGTGGGGCTCAATTCTTTGGCGCAATTTACATCCAGGGGTTAATTAAGCGTTGTTTGCTGTGTGCTGACCCCAAGAAACCGTCTTTTTCAACGCCAAAATTATATAAATTTTTCCGTAGCCTAATTCCCCAAGCAAAGGTTAATTACAACTGTATCTCTTGTTGTGTGGCGTAGAAAACATGCAAATTTTAACACGCTACAAAGCTACTATTTTGTGCGGGTCAAATTCTTTGGCGCAATTTACATCCAGGGTTTAATTAAGCGTTTTTTTTCTGGTGCGCTGACAAAAACAAACCGTCTTTTTCAAATCCAAAATATATACATTTTTCCTGTACCTAATTCATTTCCGAAAGGTTAATTAAGCCTGTTTGTGCTTTTACATTTAGTAAAACACACAGTGTTTTAAAACGACACATACAAGTAAATTTTTCCTGGCCATTTGTGGAGCGCAATTTATATCCAAGGGTTACCCAAGCTTGTTAACTGGGTTCATTTGAGTCAAAAACAGGGTGTATATTTATAATATACAGATATCATCATCAAACAGTGTCGGTCTACATTTCACTAGAACAAACAGTATGCGTCAGACAATAGAGGTGGAAGGCTCTGCACCTGCCGCTAGTGGCAGTGAGCACTAACGATTCCTGGAGACAGGCCCAGGTCGCAGCACACAGCAAGGGGACGATCGCACAGCAGGTCACTGGTGAGACCTACAAATGCCGCTAGCGTCATCTTCGGCCCGCGTGTGTTTTCAGCAACCCAAGGGGTTCTTAGATTGGTTGACACACTAGGTCATCCACTACCCTCACAGATGATCGACTACCACCAGCCAAGAGTCGGTGAGAACCTCAGACACACCATTAGTCATGGCAAGGCCCGGGAGCGGAGGTCAGCGGCCTCACCTGTCCTCACCCGCCCTCTGTCCCATCCGTTTCCCTCAGCCAGAGATCTACTACTGTGTACTGGGCTCAGCGCCACTACATAATAATGCGAGCATGAACAGATTTGAGAGGGCAGTCAGCAGCTACTTGGTCAGCGAAGAAATGGACCAATATCGCCTGCTTCTTGCAGTAGGAGGCAAGGTATACGATGTGGAGAGTGCATGGGAGGTCATGTTTGTTGAGAAGGTCAGCTCGCATACCAAGACCCGTGATGAGGCAGCAGTGACGATGAAACACCAAATAATGATTATGAAGCCGTCCGCTACTTGGAGCCGGTCTGAGGCAAGGCCTTTCATCATCGGTCAGGAGAAGAGGGCGTCAGCTTGCGCGTCAGGTCAGCAGCACAGCGCAGGCAAGTGGTTTGTGTGGCCGGTGAGTCGCAGGTAGCTGCAGTGTGAGGTCGGGAGCCAAGCGCACGGGGTAACAAAACCCGCTTCGCAGGTCAATGAAGTACAGGCACAGAATCCATGAGGCAGTGGCGGCAGTAGTGCGAGCGTTTGGCGGTAAAATCCGATACTCGGTCGGTGTGGCAGTTTTTGCTAAGACACCAGGAGCCGAATAGGGTATATGTAGAATCTGTGGGCAGAAAGTGAAGCGTGGCCAGGGAGCTCACATTGGCACCACTGCCCGCGTCAACCACTATGGCAGCGTCACCATCCTGTGGCCTGGGAGAAACGTGGCTCGATGTGTGGTCCATCCTGCTGCCGGAGCCAACAGCAGCAGCGAGCGCCATGGCACGCTTGCAATTGCAGCCAGTCAACGGCTCCACCACCTCTGCAGAAGGGAGCTGTTTCTCTTTGACATCATCTCCGTCCAGATGCTCCTGCTCCTCGCTACTCATGGCGCCAGATCGTTCAGCGAGGCGATTGCAAAGAGACAACAGTATGCTCCAACCATCCCTAAGGTGCAGCAGCTGACCGTGCTCCTTCCAGTTGTTGGTACTGCAGTCCCTCCCTTCCAAATGGTGGACTCTGCACCGTTCAGAGAACTAATGTCTTTGCCAGCCGAATGGAGAGTTCCAAGCCGTAATTTATTTTCCAAAAACATACCAGCACTTCATAATTATTAGAACAGAAGGTGGGTCATTTCCTTAGCTTATCGGTTTGTCAAGTGCACGCAGACCGGACTCTGGACTGTAACTACGTTCCATGGGCCAGTACATGTCCTTTATCGCCCACTGGTAGAAGTGCTTCCTGCCCGGCACGCCACCCTCAAACCCCCCACCAACACTTGGCACAGGAGACGCCGCTTTCTCCTCCACGGTTGTCAAACGGCTGCAGCCTGCGCCAATGTCCGCCTCCTCCTCCGCCACCACCACCACCATCTCACCTCCACAAGTACTGCTCCATCATACCACATGGTGAGGGCACAGCGGTGTCACGCAGTTCTACACTGGCTTGCCTCGGCGAACATATCACACAGGGGAGGAAACTGCCTGCGTCATGCAGCAAGAAATCAATGTGTGGCTTTCTCCGCGCCAACTGCAAATCGGAACCATGGTGAACGGACAATGGGATGAACATGGTGTCCGCTCTGCTCCGAGAGGGATGTCCATGTGCCCTTGCATGCGCAAGTGTTCAATCTGGTTGTGAAAAGGATCCTGAAGTCTTCCACCGATCTTCAGAACATTCTGAATATGGCCCAAAACTTGCATGCACTTTATCCATTCGTACAAAGACAGGAAACACCCGCCTCGAGTTGGCAGCGGCAGAACGCTCCCCCAACACACTCTGATAAGCTGATGTTTCCACCCGCTGGAATCCAGCCTGCACATGTTTGACCGACTGTATGAACGAGAAAGGCCATTAACGATTTTTTTGATGATGCCAGGCAGACAGAATACTCCTGTGTAACTTTGATTCAGCCAGTGGCAGCTCAAGCTGACAACTCCGTTTGTGAGGCCATTCAAGGAGCGACGTTATTTGACTAGTCCACCAGGACTACGGGATGAATAACATCATTCCACTGCTTCATGCCCTGAACAGAGGCTGAAAAATCTGTCTGGCAGGAACGGAGACGTGCGACTACATCTCGTGGCCACATGAGTCCCCGGTGGGAACTGAAATGGAGGAGGGGAGGAAATTTGGGACAGAAGCATTTTGGTAAATATGTTTTTCACCCGGGTGACAAGAAGGGGGACAGGAGCAGCGGAGAGGGGGATAGAGAAAACGAGGCAGATGACCCCCAACACCGTGGCATTACATGAAAGGGGCGGGGAGCCCCTCGGAGCACTTGGCAAGGCCCCGCATCTTATTTGCCTGCTATGACCCCCAATAGTCAGCATCCGGAAAGGGGGAGACCTTCGGGCTCCCACCCTATTGGCCCCCGCTACCGGTCCAAAAGGGGACCTTTTTCCCAGCTTTGAGGGAAACAAACTCAAATACTATAGGGAAATCCCCGAAATCTTTTGGCGCTGCCTATGTGGGGCACGTCCCTCCTCTACAGTCTGACCGGGGGGGGTTCCCCCCGCCACGTACTACTGCCGCGGCCTGGGAAAGGTGGGGGAGAGCGTACCTCCATCAGTAGTAACCTAATCTGGAGTCACTGAGAGCACTTCCCCTTTACCCCCTAGGAGAGGGGATTGCCACAGCACAGCGACCCGGGGCAGTCCCCGAACCAAAAGGTTTGGCCTACTTGGGGCAACCCGCCCCCCCTCATTTTAAAATCCCCCGGCTACGGGCAGCCAAACTGGGTGTCCGCAACTTGCCGAGTTTTTCAGTGGAGAAGCGTCCCGCCCCGGGCCCGTATTGGCATCAGAGGGGGGTTCAGTCAGCGGGGCCCTCGTTCCCCAAGGGGAAACCCCTTGCCCCGGGAAAATTGGGAAAGACTGACCTTTTCAAGATAAACAGCGTGGGGCGGCCAGATTTCCACACCAATCCTTTGGGTCAGCTGGGTTCAAACCACCTGCCTCACCACTACTGACCGCCACCCCCTGATGCCCCCATTGCTGACAGTTCTCCATCTTTCCTCCACCATCTTTACCAGGACTGTATTGCCACCCCCCCAACACTTGCATTGCCCCCATGACCTCTGCTCGCTGGGGCTGTTGCCGGGCTCCACCGTGTCATTTCCCCGTCTGACCCCATCTCTGCGGGCTCTCCATGTCCCACCTGTGTCATTGTGCCCTGCCTGACCTCATTCTGCTGCCGCCGGACCTCCGCTCCAGTCATTTTCCACTCGTGGCTTTCCCCCTGTTTTCCCCTCCCAAAAATCATTGTGCCCCCCTCCTGACTCAGCTGTGCTGTCTGCCTCCACAAGTGTATTGTGCCACTCTTGGGGCCCAAAACTGTTTACCCCCCTCCCAAAATCATTGTCCACTGGCCCTCCCCTTGGGGGTTTTGACCCAAAAGTTTATTTGCCCCCTCTTTCCTAAAACTGTTTTCCCCTCCAAAAAGTTTGTCCACGCCCGACCCCCATGCCCGGGGTGCCCGTTTTTTACCTTCACCCCTGGAGATTTTGGGCCCCTCTTGGCCTAAAAACTGTT
>JAODAL010038575.1:0-39053 GCA_025379985.1 Phyllomedusa bahiana
AAATTTGAACAAGACACACTACACATAGGAGGGGTTCACAGGGGCTTTCCCGGCACTGACAGTGTTGTTTGCTTGTTGGAAATTTGGCGCTTGCAAAAGCAAAATTCCGACGAGCAAACGACCCAGACTGCCCGATGCAGATTTCTCCCTGCTATCCTTATGTGCTGTTAGTGCATAAAACGCTTCAAAGAATTCGTTGTAGGCGCTGACAGTACACACCGAAAATACTGAAGTAAAATCAGTGTCATCTAAACTACGACACTGATGTAAATTAGTTTCCTGCTGGATTGGACGCCGGTTCTGAGGCAAATCCAGGACTGAATCCGCCCCACAATCAGCATTCTTATCTTCTGCATGAATGTACCCTTAAAGTATGTTCACACGGCGTAAAGCGGGGCATACTGTGCACTCTGCTATATGCCAGGTGTTTTAGAAGTACGCGCTGGCCAGTCCACACTTCTAACGTGCTGCGGTGCCAGCCCCACTCACTTTCATTTTCCCTGGCGCGTAAGTGCAGGGAAGAAGTGACATGGCTAGACCCATGGCTGTACAGTATATACACATCTCACATATACAGTACATACCCTACTCACATGCACACACACAAAACGCCTGGCACCCTTGTCCCCTGCTTACCTGTCTCCTGTGTGCTGGACTGTGAGCAGCATTCTGATTGGTGAAGCAGCCCCTGCTGACTCCTGCTCTACCAATCAGCACTGTTCTCACTCTGCACTGACACTTGAGGCTGCTACCTACTCTGTCCCCTCAAGATACACAGAAATATAGAAGGCAGATGGTTAACTTCTTCCTCCTCTGTGCTCTGCTCTCCCCACTTACAGTATTCTCATGCTTTCATATGGATTATATTTTATTGAAGTGGCTAAAAAGTGGGGGGGGACTGTCCCCCACCCAGAAAAAAGTGGGGGGACCAGTCCCCTCCGTACCCCCCTAAAGTTACACCTATGGGCACACCCCCTTTCTATCCAGACAATGCTCATAAAATTGATATTTTAAACATCATCCCAAACCAGAAGACCTGGAACTTATTATATGAGCAGTGAACGGTCTTCAATAAACTGTGTACTTTTCATGGCCCAGCACAAGGAAAATGAAGGCGGGTTAAAAAATTACGGGGGTTAAACCCTATGAATCATTTCATCCCAAAAAATTTAAAATGCTGTTGGGTAGCTTTTTTTGGGAAAAAATTTGGGGGTTTTCACATAAAGAAATTTCTTTATTTATCATTTTTGTTCTTTGGGGTCCCCTTTGGTGATGCTTTTCCCCGGGTACGGGATGGTAGGTTCGGGGCAAAAAATGGTCTCCTTCCCCCCTGACACTAATTATACGGGAAAAGTCTTCGATTTTACACCTTTCCCGGGATTTTCCCAATCTGCCCAAGTTCAAATGAAAAATTTAAAGGGCATGCCCCCATTTTGGGGGTTTTCCAGATGGTTTTTCACCCGGGTTTTTTTTTGGGGTTTTTTTCAGCCCGCAAAACTTTTAAAACCTGCACATTTTTTTCCACCCGGTTTTAAAGACAAATCGGGTGCAAGTCAATGTGAAGGGGGAGGGTTTTTTTCCCACTCATCGGGGGGGAAAAGGGCCCCCCCCCCCCGCGGCCATGGGGAGGGCCGCAAAACAGTGAAAAATACCAGTCCAAAACCCGGGCCCGGAAATTTTGCACTTGCCGGGGGGAAAACGCCCCCCTTTTAGGGCATGCGGCATTTGTCTTTCCCCAAGCCACAGCAGATAGAAAGCTGGGGAAGACAATTTCCCGCATGCCACAGCAGCACTTTAAGCCCAAAAAAAAAGGGGAAATGTTCTTTAAAAAGGGGGGACAGACAAACAAACAAATGTTTAAAAAAAACCCCTTTCCCCGCACTATACAAAACTAAGAAAAAAAACCCTTTTGGGGTGGAGTTACAATTTTTTAATATACCTGTTCCCAAAATTACATACAAAAATTTAAATTTAAAAACACAACCCACAGTCCCCCATCCCCTTCGTTTAAACCCCCGGGCTTCCCGTATAAGCCCCTTGTTTACTTCCCCTTAGGCTTTCAAAATATTAAAAACAAAACCCAAAAATGGGTTTTTGCACCACTGCCCCCGTAAAGGTCATACGCATGGTGCAATTTTTATGAATACATATATTTATTTATATATATAAAAATATATATAAATATATAAAATATATAATATTTTTATATCTTTATTAAAATAAATTTCACAACCCCAACCCAAAATTGTATTATACAACCATGGGGCGACTTTACTTGGGGGCAGTGGTGCTTTAAGCATATATATATACACATAGATAGATAGATAGATAGATAGATAGATAGATAGATAGATAGATAGATAGTTAAATAGTTGGTGGTTTTCACACTCTAAAAGTTGGGGTCGCTGACATTAAATTTGATGGGGTTTGGGCATTGTTACTGTCACAGGTGGGTCCTTGATCTTTTCTCTGAGCGGGGCGGGGCAAACCCCCTGTCCACGCGAGGGGCACCACGACTCGCAATCCTGCTCCCAGCACCTGTCACTTACATCGCCTCGCTCGTGCGTTGTCTCTACTGGCTGGCGAGCGGTTTTCTTGTGAAGGGCCAGCGCGCCAGTAATTTGATAAATGCTGGTCCTATATTATCCAGCCTGCCTCTGACTTCCCTGCCGAATCTCTAGTGCCCTAGCTATGCGAGACAATGTTCCTAAAGTTGTTCCTGTCATTTCCGTGTACCAGTTCCATTTGCCTCCATCCCTTGACCATGAACTTTTGCCACCTGTACCTGACTATAAGCTTGCTGCACGATTTTGTACCACGCTGCACCTCAGCTGCCACCGCAAGCAAGTCACATCAGGAGTAGCGACCTGGTGGTGTTCGGCCGCAGCATGTCCATCCTGCCTTGTGGCAGGCTCTGGTGAATACCGGACCTTTTTATACTTGCAGTGGTCCAGTGGATCCACAACTCTGCTCTGCCGTTACTATAAGCCTTCCATTACAGTTACATACAGTCTGTCAAATTTACCCCACTATCAGCCTCTGAAGCTGTTAGATGGACAACTGCACAACTGAAAGTTATCAGACTCTACTTGCCTAGTAATAGGAACTGCAGAAGGGAAGCCATTTTGTCTCATAGGGTAGAGATATTTTTCATCAAAAAAAAGTTTTCTGGCAAAATGATCTTTTTTCTGTCATGTTGGACTGCTGAAATCCTAATACGGCATTTTATTACTCTACTGTTTACAACCCCTTTAAGCCCTGAGCTCCTAAGCAAACCAAATGAGCTTATTTTTATGATGTGGTTCTGCATGCAATACCAGGGGGTTATGAAGGAGCAACTTCAAAGACTTGTGCCGATAAGTCAGGCAGCACTTGTTAGCGTGCCCAGATGATGTAATGTGAGAGGAAATGAATCACGGGTCACATCACCCCCAGGGAACGTTCAGGAGATGCTACACATAAGGGGTATCCCATGACTAGTATTACAATGTATTCGTGCATGTGTTATAAGATCAATGCTGCACTGAATGCTCCAGATTTTACCAGGGCAGTCGCCGCCCCTTCACTATCCTACCTGCTGTCCATATATCATTGCTGATGCTGAGCTACTTCTGTTCTTTATTAAAACTTTGACCACTTCACATCTGGGGGGACGCACTGAAGGCAGAGGACAGAAATAAAACGACTGCTACATCTGGCAGCGATGAAAAGAGAAGGCTGGCAGAGCGGCTCGTCTCATGAACGGAATAAACAAGCACGCATGACTGAGGCACAACCGCAGAAATGGCATAAATAAAGCCCAGCTAATGGGCCCAATGTTAATGTGTCTGCTGACATGTCATAAACTGTGAGCAGCTCAAACACAAAGACTACAATGGAGAACCTATGACCTATTTTCTCCATAAACTTCATTCCTCTTATGTAATTCTCAAGCGACTTGACTTTTTAACAAAGAAATGTATTTTGTATTCTGCTACAAACCGTAAAATCCGCGCAGCTGGTCTCTGCCTCATGTGTCCTGGATTTCATAAAATCCCAAGCACTTACATTGTACTTTAAAGGGAATGTGTCATCAAAAATGACTTATTGTTTAACTCACGTTTTTATGTTAAACACATTTTTTTAGGAATTTTTGGTTATTTTTTTTTTTTTATTTTTCAGTTCACTTTCAATATTTTTTAATAATTCTGAAGTCCTGCAGTTTTCACTTTGGCCACTAGAGCTTGTTTCCACTGCTTTAACAGCAGTCAGAGATGCTTTACAGTAACTTCATGCACATAGGAGACTTAAGACTGACTCAGTCCCATTCAGTTCTATAGGAGAGTTTTCTAGTTATGCTCTGTGACCTGGGAAGTAGTCACTGGGCAGGGAGGTGAAAGGGTGAACTGTGACTATCTCCTCTTGTAACTGGTGGATCCTGTGTTATCTATACACATTGGTGTCTCCTTTCAGTTTGACCCTCTTTGTGCTGATAATGAGCAGACAACTGAGAATCTTTCTGTACAGAACAGGAAGTGTTAGACCATTATTAGGCTTAGTGGCCAAAGTGAAAACTGCAGGACTTAAAGAGAACCTGTCACATAGTTTTTGCCCCCCTGGCTGAGGCCAGAACAAGGTAGTGTCAGACCTGCTGTTTCCAGTGTTGTGTCCCTTATTCTGTAAGATGCTGGAGTTTTTGTGTATTTTATGCTCAAATCTGCAGTTTTCAGCCAGAAGAGTTATTCAAAGAGTCCTTCAGAGTGTCAGTTTTTTTCAAACCCCACCCACCTCAACTGACAAACCTATTACTTTGAATAGGTAGAAACATGTGAATAACTGTCAGTGGGCGGAGCCAGCCTTTGGTGGGTGGAGCTAACACCTGCTCATGAATAAGATTTGAGGGATAAATGCTCTAAAACTGCTGCATCTTACAGTAGAAGGGGCACAGTGCTGGAAACAGCAGGTCTGACACTAGCTTGTGCTGCCCTCAGCAAGGGGGGCACAACCTATGTGACAGATTCCCTTTAAGAATTATTAAAAAATATTGAAAGTGATATGGAAAATTTTAAAAAATATAACCAAAAATTCCTAAAAGATGTTTAACATAAAAACGTGAAGTAAACAATAAGTCAGTTTTGATGACACATTCCCTTTTATTATTATTATTTATTATTATTATTATTATTATTATTATTTATTTTAGAGCGCCATTAATTCCAGGGCGCTGTACATTTAAGGGGAATTACATACATAACAAATGTTGAACAAATACAATGGTGACAAAAATGACTAGTGACTGAAACAGAGAGGAAAGAGGATCCTGCCCGCGAGGGCTTACAATCTACAAGGAAGAAGGGGAGAGACAGAAGGTGAGGGGCGGACATGTTTGTGGGCCGGTGTAGTGGTGGTGGGGTTAGTGTGGGTTGTAGGCTATCCTGAAGAGATGGGTTTTCAGGTTGCTTTTGAAACTGGTGAAAGTTGGGGAGAGTCTGATGTTTTGGGTTAAGGAGTTCCAGAGTGTGGGTGAAGCACGAGTGAAGTCTTGGAGACGGTTATGTGAGGAGCTGATGAGCGGAGAGCAGAGGAGAAGGTCTTGTGAGGAGCGGAGATTGCGTGAGGGGAGGTATCTGGAGATTAGGACAGAGATGTATGGAGGGGAGAGGTTATGGAGAGCCTTGTAGGTCAGGGTTAGTAATTTGAACTGAATTCGTTGGGCAATGGGAAGCCAGTGAAGGGATTGGCAGAGAGGAGAGGCAGGGGAGTAGCGAGGAGATCGTTATGGATTTTCAGTACAGTCTGAATGTGGCTTAATAATGCAACTCCTACCCATAGCTTAGGATATGTGCGCGTTTCAAATTTTTTATGCAGAAAAACCTGCATAGATCTTAGACACAGATCTTATAATGTAGATATGGATCTTCAATGCAGATTTTTCAAAAGACAGGGCAGTAGAGTCATCTTTGTTTATACAATGCAGAAGGGTGCTCTAACAATCGTGCCCTCTTGTGGTCAAGTACCCGAGGGGGGACTCAAGGTTAAAGTAAAAAAAAAAATTAAAAGTATAAAAATAAATGAAAAAATATTAAGAGTTAAAATCATCCCCCTTTTGCCATTTTACAAATAAAAAAAATAAAAAAATAGAACAAAATTGGCATCGCTGCGTTCATAGAAGTCTGATTTAATAAAATATAACATCATTTATTCCGTACGCTGAACACCATAGAAAGAAAAACCAAATGCCAAAATTGAAGTTTTTTGGTAATTTCGTGTTGCCTAAAAATTGGAATAAAAAGTGATCAAAAAGTCGCACCTATCCCAAAATGGTAACAAGTACACTTCAGCCTGCAAAAAATGCCCCCTCATTCCATAAGTGGAAATAGAAAGAAGTTATTGGTCGTAGAAAATGGGGCTGCAGCGCAAATTTAAGAAATATAGAATGTTTAGATTTTTTTTTCCAGTACTAAGACATAAAGAATACCCTACATATTTGTCATTGCCGAAATTGCATTAACCTGCAGAATACAGATAGTCATTTATACAGAAGAGTGAACACCATAAAAATAAAACCCCCTGCGGTGCAAGTGCGTCTTTTTCCACATATCATCCCACTTAGAATTTTTTACAGTGAAAGTAAAAATGAAAGTACTATGCTCACAACTAGGAAAATGCTAAGGAAAATTTTGTAATGTTGCATTTTTTAACCCACATACCTAAAGCATGTTGTAACATCCAAAACTGCCGTGAAAATAAAGTGTAATGAATGAACAGATACCATAAAATACCACTCATCTGTCGACTCCAGAAAGAAAAGAGGCCATGTGACATCTCCTGACATGTCTGTTTTAGTGAAGTAACAATTCTGGAGCCTCTTCTCTTATATCTCTGGGCTGTGCTGTTCCTCTGTTATTCCTCTTAGAAATTTATTACTGAATGTGTCAGATGGGTGTTACCAATTGGAGGTGTGTCCCTGCAAATGCTGACTCTGTCAGCACTGACTGAACAATGTCAGACTGTGTAGGGACACTCCCAGTTGCTAACACCCAGCTGACAGATTCAGTAAATCATTTCTAGGAGTAATAACAGAGGAACAGCACAGGACACAGTTTGACATTGATCAATCAGTGCTGATAGAGTCAGTGTGTGCAGGACAATGTCCTATTGATTAACACATGTTTTTCACATTTTTAAATAATTATTGGTTATTATTTTTAAATTTTCCTCATCTTTATTAATACTTTAAAAAAATTCTGAAAACCTGCATTTTTCACTTTGGCCACTAGGTCGAATAATAGTCTGATACTTCTTGCTGAAAGGTGACACCAATGTGTATAAATAACACAAGATCCACCAGCCACAATAGGAGATGTCACCACTCCCCCTCTCCCCCTCCCTGCACACTGACTTCTTTCCAGGTCACTGAGCATGCCTAGACATAATCTCCTATAGAAGTCAATGGGACTGATCCAGTCCACAGGCTCCTATATCCATAAAGCTGCTGTAAAGCATCACTCTAAAGTCTGTTAAAAGCAGCTCAAGATGGCCGCCCCCATAATCATATATACAAAACAGAAATTTAAAAAATCTACAACTAAGAAGATAAGAAAATGTAGCAGTATCTCATTATAATTAGTAAAAAAAAATACATATTGCTGATAGATTCCCTTCGAAGCATATATTTTTGTGTCTATTGAAGTGTATAGAGTAGAACCCAATAAAAAGTTCAACATGGAAAGCATAATGCATTTTTAAAAAAGCTTCAAAAAAATGTGCCCAAACAATGTGGGTGAATCTTGTCTTCAGTCGCTTTCACACAAACCAAATATATCTGCATTTTTGCATTGTATTACAGCTGCAAGTCTTGGCTGTGAGTCTAATGACCAGAATAGATCCATATTAAGCTGTTTGTTCAGCCCGTGCTTGGCAGCTGTAATTTAGGTAGAGAAATGTGTTTATGGTACTTTCTTCAATGACTATGGCTGTAGTGCTTCTGCTTGTAAAGTTTTAGTACTTTGGATTTTTTATAATCATCTTTTACCTATAGCCAGATTCTTCTGAGATAGTCTATATTTCCTTACCTCCTAAAACATAAAGAAGACCCATATAGTGTATTGTCCAGCTCGTTTCCTACCCAAAGTGCTGGTCAGACTGGATCCACATTCACTCAAGTAATAATGAATATTAGGTTATGTCCACCCGGATTTCGACTTGAAATGTCCGGCTAAAACCAAAAGTTACCCATCCCCATTGACCTTAAAGGGGTTGTCTCATTACACTGATTCATCTTATCTCAATCCTGTTTTCTTGGTTTCATGTTGAATTCAGGGGTGGGTTTACTGATTTCTACTAGGCTGCAGTAAAATCCAGGTCTGTAGCTATAGCAACCAGCGCTTGCAGCCTATCAGGAGAGATCAAACAGGTCTGTAGCTATAGCGACCTGAGGAGCTGATGCAGCCCATACAAAAAGGGATATCTGGGAATAGGTAGGACATTGTTAATGGACACATATTGCAAAGTGACTGGTTTTTGCAAGATCTTTAACATAAAAAGCAATCTTTGTAGTGAGACAACCCTTTTAACCCCTTAAAAGGCCCCGGGCGTTTTTTTTTTTGTTGACAAACGTTCGTTTTCTCCCCTGGGCCTTTTTCCGAGCTATAACTTTTTTTATTTTTCCACCTACTAGACACATTAGGGCTTTTATTTTGCGAAACAAGATGTACTTTCTAATGGTGTTATTCACTATACTATAGAATAGACGGGGAAACCGCTAAAAAATTCCAAGTGGGACAAATTGTAAAAAAAAAAAACGTATTTTCCGCCATTTTGCGGGGGTTTTGCTTTTACGGCTTTTCAATCTTCGTTAAATATAATGTGTTATCTGTATTCTACAGGCTGATACGCATTCCGGCAATACCAAACATGTAGGGTTTCCTTTATGTTTTGGTACCGTAAAAAAAAATTCCAAACTTTTTCTATTTTTGAAATTTGCGCCGCGGCCCCCGCTTTGTGCGACCATTAAAACTTTTTTGTACTAACACCTACAGAGGGTCAGTGAGGGTGCATTTTTGCAGACCACAGTGTACTCTTTATCGCTAGCAGTTTGGAACGCATGCAACTATTTTGATCACTTTTAGTCCATTTTTTAAGTGACGTAAAATGACCAAAAAATGCAATTATGGTGTTTGGAATTTTTTTCATTCGACGGTGGTCAGCGCATGGGATAAATGATGTTATAGTTTTATAGATCGGATTTTTTCGGACCCCGGCATACCAAATATATGTAACTTTTTACTATTTTATTTGTTTTTAATTTGTAAAATGGGGAAAGGGGGGTGATTTGAACTTTTAATACTTTTTTTTTGTACTGTAAAACTTTATTTATTTTTTTACTTTAACATTGAGGCCACCTATGGTGCTTGAGCACTAGGTGGCGCGATTGTCAATACCGTCTAATGCATTGCATAGGCAATGCACTAGACTGTACTAAGACGGTGGTTTCCCCACTTCCTGTCTGCGGACGGAAGTGGGGCAAACCAGGAAATGGAAGTGACAGGAGCCTTCCCAAGGCTCCCCGCTGCCATGTTCGGGGGTCGGATCGCTGCAGCTATGCTGCGACGGTGCCGATCACCCTCAAGATCGGTGCAGGGCACCGATCTTAATTCATTCAGACACCGCGGCATCTGAAGGATTAAACAGCACAGGCGGGCGACGATTAGCCGCTAACACCCGGCGGCTGTGCGGTCCCCGTGCAAAGCCCTTTATGGACCCAGTGACGTACTCATATGTCCAGGGTCCTTAAGGGGTTAATAAAAATTACGTATTGTAGTTCATACAGCGAATATTTTCATTGGTCAGTTTTTATTCTTCCCCCGTATTCCAGGCAGAAAATTCACTATTGAGTTCAATGGGGATGTCCAAAAACCTAATATACATCTGAAGCATTTGTATGTCGTTTTCGACATGGATTTATGTCCAAAACCCCTAGAGATGTATGGGACTCGTTTTCTGACTGTAAATACAATATAAATCCACATTAAGGGGGACATGTATGATCGGCGTTTTTGCCGGTTTTCTGGCGAATAATGCACCTCTCTGTGCCGGCTCCGCTGTCGGACACACCTCCCTATGTGTTAGGCGCATTAGGCGAAAGCTTTGGCAATTTCTAATGCGCCTAACATAAAGGGGCATGCTGTGGGCATGCTGTGAGCGTTCTGGGGCGGGACACACCACCAGGGCTGTTCCTCGGGGCGGGCGAGGCGGGCGATCGCCTGGGGCGCAGAGGCTCCGCTCACCCGAGGGGCCCCCGCGGCCGCCTGCCTCGCCCGCCCGTAGGACCGCCCCTGACTCTGCGCGGCTGTTTTACAACAGTCGTGCAGGGCCAGCAGCTGAGATTGCAGGGAGGAGACGGGACGGATCATTCCCATCCTGCCTCCTCCCCTGTATGTATCGGCACTCACTGAGCGCCGATACATACAGAGCGTCGCAGGGGCGCACAGTTTCACAGCCACCTGTGACTGGGTTTCTCGCTGGCAGCTCTGCCGCCCGATATCCTGGAGCTGCGTGACAGGTAACAGCGTGATGAGTCACACTTTTTCCCCTTTTTTTTTTTTTTTTTTTTTTTTTTTTTTTTTTGTGACCTGGGTTTTTTTTTTCCCCCTTCGGCTGGCAGCTCTCCCGCCCGGAGACCCGGGGGAGCTGCGTGACAGTGTAAGCAGCGTGATGACGTACACAGCTTACACCCTCAGCAGCTCCCGGAGCTGGTGCGGGGCCGTGGTCTGGTAATAATATTTTGTTATTTTTAATTACTAAAAGGGGCATCACTGGTAAAAGGGGGGGCTTCACGGGCTACAGGGGGCTCACTGGCTACAGGGGGGCAATCACGGCTACAGGGGGATATGGCTACAATGGGGGCACCCACTGGTACAGGGGGGCATCACGGCTACAAGGGGGGGTCACTGGTAAAAAGGGGGGCATCAGGGCTAAAAGGGGGGGCATCATGGAAAAAAGGGGGGGCACACTGCTACAAGGGGGGGAAACACTGGCTAAAAAAGGGGGGGCATCACGGGCTCAGGGGCATCACTGGCTACAATGGGGGGGCACCCTGGCTACGGGGGGCACACTGGCTAAAAGGGGGGGAACAGGGGCTACGGGGGCATCACGGGCTACGGGGGGGCATCAGGCACGGGGGCATCACTGGCTACAAGGGGGGGCATCACGGGATACAGGGGGGCATCACTGGCTACAATGGGGGGCATCACTGGCTAAGGGGGGCATCACGGGCTAAAAAAGGGGGGCATCACTGGCTAAAGGGGGGCAACACAGGCAAAAAGGGGGGGCATCAGGGGCTAAAGGGGGCATCAGGTACAAGGGGGGGCATCACTGGCTACAAGGGGGCACCGGGCAAAATGGGGGGCATCACTGGTCAATGGGGGGTCACTGGCTACGGGGGGGGCATAAATGGCTAAAAAAGGGGGGCTCACTGGCTAAAGGGGGGCATCACGGACAGGGGCCTCACGGGCTACAAGGGGGGGATAAATGGCTACAAGGGGGGGCATCACTGGCACGGGGGCATCACTGGTACAATAGGGGGCATCACGGGCTCAGGGGCATCACTGGAAAAAGGGGGGGCATCATGGTACAGGGGGCATCATTGGGCTACAGGGGGCATCCTGGCTACAGGGGCATCACTGGCTAAAGGGGGGATCACTGCTACAGGGGGGCATCACTGGCTACAATGGGGGGCATCACGGGCAAAAAGGGGGGCATCACGGGCTAAAAGGGGGGCATCACTGGCAAAAGGGGGGGCATCACGGCTAAACATCACTCTCCCAACACATTACAACATCACTCTAAAAAAAGGGGGGGTTGGAAAAGGGGTTGGCTAAATGGGGGCATCACTGGCTACGGGGGGGCATACGGGGCTACAATGGGGGGCATCACTGGCTCGGGGGGGATACTGGTACAATGGGGGCATACGGGTTACAATGGGGGGCATCACTGGCTACAATGGGGGGCAACACTGGTACAAGGGGGGGGCACCCACTGGTACGGGGGCATCACTGGTACAGGGGGCATCCTGGCTAAAGGGGGGGCTACTGACTACAATGGGGGCACACGGGCTAAAATGGGGGCATCACTCCCCTAAAGGGGGGCATCACGGCACAGGGGGCTCACGGCAAAAGGGGGGGGATCACTGGCTCGGGGGGGGCTACTGATTACAAGGGGGGGCATTCTGGCTACGGGGATCACGGCTAAAAAGGGGGAATCCTGGCTCCCAAAGGGGCATCACGGGCTAAAAAGGGGGGGGGCACACGGGTACAATGGGGGGCATCACTGGCTAAGGGGGGGCATCATGGCTACAGGGGGCAACTGCTTACAGGGGGGACTATGGCTACAATGGGGTATCACGGGGCTACAATGGGGGCATCACGGGCTACAATGGGGGCAAAATGCTTCAAGGGAGGACCTAACTACAAGGGGCTCACCCGCTACAAGGGGGCATCACTAACTACAAGGGGCTCACCATAAAAGGGGGCATCACCGACAAAAGGGGGGGCTTTACCGGCTACGGGGGGGCTCACGACTAAAAGGGGGGGCACACCGCTACAAGGGGGCTCACCGACTAAAAGGGGGCATGTATGGTCAGGGGGCATCACGGGCTACAGGGGGCATGTATTGGCTGCAGGGGGACATAAATGGCTAAAAGGGGGGCACCTGGCTGCAGAGGGGCATACTGGCACTGGGGGTATGCTCAGGGGGGCTCACTAGCTACGGGGCACAGGGTCGAGGGGCACACGGGCTACGGGGGGGCTTACTGGCTAAGGGGGCATCTACGGGAACGGGGCCATTACTGGCTACGGGGGGGCACAGGGGCAAACGGGGGGCATTACTGGCTCAGGGGCATCACGGGCTAGGGGGGGGGGGAATCTATGGCTATGGGGGGGGTGCTACGTGGCTACGGGGCATTTTACAGGGTCCCAAATTTGAGGTGTAAGATGGGGGGGTT
The DNA here is from genome assembly GCA_025379985.1 of Phyllomedusa bahiana. Taxonomy (NCBI): domain Eukaryota; kingdom Metazoa; phylum Chordata; class Amphibia; order Anura; family Hylidae; genus Phyllomedusa; species Phyllomedusa bahiana. The sequence goes on from JAODAL010038575.1 coordinate 12,983, forward strand.
TTTTAAGATGGGAAATTTGGGTAGAAAAGGGCTGATAAAGTGAGGAGCTAAATGTTTTTTTTAAAATTTTTACAGTGAAGAGCGGGAGTAGTCCTCATGGCGTTGGGACGATGGAGAAAAGAATAAAAAACAACTCTTCAAGAAAGTCCCTGGAGTCACTGATATAACTTTCTGTAATCCTTATTGTTGCAGAGCCTGTGTACAGCGGGTACCACCACTGAGTCACTGTATCCGGGAATATTGGTTGTAGTAAATGGTTTGTTTCGTAAGGTCAGTTTGTATTTTCAGTCACTATATGGTGGTGAAATTTTGGTCATGTGTGGTGGGGATTTTCGGTCACTGTTGTTGGGGGTATTGGGCTTAGCGGACATTGGCCTATTTCCTGGGATTTTTGGTTTTGTGCAGCGTTTATTTGGGAACTGTTACTATTATTTGTAGTTTTTACACCCCGCCCACTTTATTTGGTACACCTGTCCAACTGTCTTAAAACTTAATTTCTAAAGCCCCAAACACTGGCGGCAACTCAGTGCATTTAGGGATTAGAATGGGAAGAAAATTTTGCATTCAAACCGGCATCGTATGGGGGAAAAAAGGGGTTTTAGTGCCTTTGAACTGGGATGGTGTTGGTGCCGAAGGGGGTCTGGTTTTAGAAACGCTGATCTCCCGGGGATTTTCACGCACAACCATCTCTAGGGTTTACAGAGAATGGTCCGAAAAAGAAAAAACATCCAGTGAGCGGCAGTCCTGTGGGCGGAAATGCCTTGTTGATGCCAGAGGTCAAAGGAGAATGGGCAGACTGGTTCGAGCTGATAGAAAGGCAACAGTGACTCAAACAGCCACCCGTTACAACCAAGGTAGGCAGAAGAGCATCTCTGAACGCACAGTACGGCGAACTTTGAGGCAGATGGGCTACAGCAGCAGAAGACCACACCGGGTGCCACTCCTTTCAGCTAAGAACAGGAAACTGAGGCTCCAATTTGCCCAAGCTCATCGAAATTGGACAGTAGAAGATTGGAAAAACGTTTCCTGGTCTGATGAGTCCCCGACATGAGTCTGCGACATTTGGATGGTAGGGTCAGAATTTGGCGTCAACAACATGAAAGCATGGATCCATCCTGCCTTGTATCACGGTTCAGGTGGTGATGGTGGTGTCATGGTGGGGAATATTTTCTTGGCACTCTTTGGGCCCCTTGGTACCAATTGAGCATCGTTTGCAACACCTTGTTGAATTTTATGCCACGAAGAATTGAGGCAGTTCTGAAGGCAAAAGGGGGTCCAACCCGTTACTAGCATGGTGTACCTAATAAAGTGGCCGGTGAGTGTATGTAGCACATTGTGGTAAAGCTTTTTGTATATTTTGGCTTTGTCTTATGGTGATGCACTGTGGCGCCATATGTTACAGTGGTGGGGGGGGGGGGGCGAAATTTCTTCACCTCGCCCTGAGTGAAATTTAGCCTAGGAACTGCCCTGCGCACCACATTCGAAAACATCGACGCATGTATGAATGCGGGTCGGCAAAGTGAGGCGGATTAAACCTCTGACAGGCAGACCTATTTCAATGTGGTCTGTTTGCCGGAGGCATCAAAGTTTTCCCCGCATGTAGGAGCGCACTTTTGGTGCCGACATACATCAGACGCAGCTTTCACAGAAAAACCCGTGAAAACAGGCGCTTCAACGCGCTGATCTTTATATATGTCCCCCTAAATGCTCATTTAAAATGATGCGCCTTATGATGCGGTTTTCAATGGCAAAATCCGATGAGTAAATTTTACTTGTTGCCTGGGTGTACCCTTATTTGATATTATTTTAGATATTTTAGTTACTGTACAGCCAACTCACAAGTACAGGCCATACACCTATAACAACAGCTAAGGTGCCTCTAGAAACTGCAGTATCAATTACTCTCATTAAGGCCATGTTCACACGGCTTAAAATGGGCCGTATTTCGGTCCGTAATTACTCGCCGAAGTGCGCCAATTATGGGCCGAAAACGTCCCAGTCATTACGGTCATCCACAGTTCTCATAGAGAACTATGGATTACGTCTCCTCTCCCCGCCCGGCGAATCCGCCGAGCGGGGAGATAATTGACATGTGAATTACTAGCGGCGTATACGCGCCGTTGGCAATTCAAGTCAATGGGCCGGCGAAGTGCCGGCCCCCCGCTCATTCCCCCGCTCCCGCCCCGCCCCCGTCCACCCGGCGTAATTGCGGGGCGTAATTACGACCCGCAATTAAGCCGTGTGAACATAGCCTAACAGTGCCGGCATAGAGCTCCCATAAACAATGGTGCCAGTAAGATGCCCTACATAAACAGCACCAGCAAAGTGATCCCTGATGAACAGTAGCAGCAGAGTGTACCCATTGAGAATTGTGCCAGCAAAGTGTCCAATATAAATGGTACCAGGAAAGTGAGTCCAGATGGATAATACCAGCGGAGTGCTCTCATAAACAATAGTGGCAGCAAAGTGCCCCACCTAACATTGCTAGAATAGAGCCAGGCTCCGACTTGTCCACAGGAGAGCAGGGAAATTTCCTGGTAGGCCCCTGAGCATGGAAGGCCTGGAGCTGCTTTTCAACTGTATGTGCAACCTTGGGTAAGGCAAAAAGGCAGAGTGCAAGAGGCGTGTGCAATATGTGCATCCATGTAGAGAAGCTGTAGGGTTGGTCTATACCTGCCAACCATCCCGTCTTTGCAAGAGACTCACCCAAATTGTGACTCAAAGAGGTGGGGCTCAGGTAGTCCTAAAATTGGGAGTTTCCAACCAGAATACGGCATTTCTTGGTGTATCAGAAGCATTCCAGGGAGGTGGGGCTAAAATCTTTCAGTTCTCTCATCAAAACAGTTGGCACATATGGATAGACCCCCAGAATCAATTCCACTGATGGGTCTTAGGCACCCCAGTCTGACGCTGCAAATAGCCCCTAAAACAATAGTGCCAGCAAATAGTCTCACATTAACACTGCCAGCAGATATTCTCCTCATATACAATGTCAGCGGTGTGAAGTATATATATGGATATATGATTATAGGTATGGTCCAATTAGACTCTGGGTCTTGTCACACACTTTTGGTTAGGGCACCTCTAGGGGAGATGTCACTGACTAGTAGACATTCCTCTTCAAGGCAGTCAAAGAAACTTTGCCCAGTTGACAAACTTTATGAGTGGCCGCATCATTGAACTGAGAGAAGCAAGATGGCCATTTTAACAAATGTCCCATCTAGGCCTTTCAGACCAAGGTTTGAGAAGGTGTTGAGAGCAGGGGTTACGTGAGGGCACGTGCACACATAGCGAACAGGCTCTGAAGTGCCCAAACAGACCACCAGCAGAGACGAGCATTTGATCTACAACAAGCATGAACAGTTTCCACAGTTTTCTTGTCCACCCTCAAGACACAGGTCATTCCTTCATTACACACTTCTGTCACTGCCTGGCTATTTACAGCTACTTAGCAGAAGAAAATTTGCTGTCATGGCGCCCATTAGGTGTCCTGCCACTGATAGCCACCATTTGAAGTGGTGTCGTAAATGAGAAACCTGCACTGCCATGAACTGGAACCCGTATCCTGCCTTTGTAATAGAGCCACACACTGCCACTCCTAATGTGATGATCTGGGAGCCATCACATACGACAGTCGTTCCCCCCTAGTAGTGATAAGAAGGACACTATTAGCTCAATGATATGTGCAGGACATCTATGGCCACGTGTTGTCTTTCAACAGCTTAATGCTCACTCACACACAGCAAGGGTTTCCACAGGAAGGTCTTGACCAGATTACAGCACTTCTTCAACCTGGTCGGTCAACAGATTTGTTGCCAACTAGGACTTTATGGGACCAGCTGAGATGCCAGCTTTAACTACCTATGAGTGTGCAAGATCTACACACCAAGCTGCAACATCTGTGAGCAAATGCGATGAAGAACCTTTATGTCTCCATGCCCAACTGTGTCTCATCGTGAAGTGGCCAACAGGGGATAGAGTCCCCACCCAATACATTTTTCTCCCATAACTTATCCATTCACATTTATATTGTAATCCCCTACATAGATAGGGCTGTGGAGTCGGCAAGCCAAAACCCCGACTCCGACTCATCAATTTCCCAAACCTCCGACTCCGAGTCCTGACTCCCTCATACATGGTGCATGTTTAAGTGATAACTTTACTGTAGTAAAATTGTTACATCTGGCTTTTTATCATATTATGATACAATAATCAAGCAAAATGGTAACAATGTTTTGATCTTTTGAATGTGTAGAAGAGACCTGGGATCAGATTCTGGTCAAGATATGATTGAATCTGATCCCGAGCCCAGAAGGATTCAGGCAGTGCTGAAAACCAAAAGCACATTTCCCAAATAATAACAAAATAATAAAAATTAAAATTTTGATTTTTAGGAGCAAAACAGTAACAATTCAATTACATGACAAGATTCTGCAGAACTAAGCAGATGCTAAACACTTGCAAGTCACATTTATGTATAAGAAAGGTAAGATGACTGTAAATAAAATTGCTCTTTGCGCTGCATCAAACTAACTGGACCAACTTATTATATATTGTGACGGAGGAGTGGATCCGCTGGGCCAACGCAAGCGATGATAGCTAAGCCATGCCAGGGAACGGAGTCTAAGTAGCCCCCGGTTTTCACCAGAGCCCGCCGCAAAGCGGGATGGACTTGCTGCGGCGTGAGGCTACCAGGTCGTTACCCCTGACGTGACTTGCTTGCGATGGCGGCCGGGGTACAGCGTGGTGCAAAATCGTAATCCGGAGGCGTAGTCGGGGACAGGCAGAAGGTCAGGGCAGGCGGCAGAGGTTCGTGGTCAGAGGCAGGCAGACGGTCAGGGCAGGCGGCAAACAGGCAAGGTCAGGAAACGTAAGCAGGCGGACTGGTACACGGGAAATCAAGACTGAACTCAAACAACTCTAAACGCTCCAAAAAACACACCAACAGACTGGCAGCGAGTGCTCGGGACGTCTACCATATATAGGACCAGCGGCCGACAATTAACCAATTAAAGGCGCGCTGGCCCTTTAAATCCGGACCAGCCGTCGCGCGCGCGCCTTAAGCAGGGATTATGCGCGCGGCGGCTGTCAGAGCTGGAGACAGGAGCGGGGACTGGTAAGTACGGGGTTTCCAGCCCTAGGGCAGAAGGACCACGGCTGCGGGCAGCCGCAGCACCCATGCCGGACCCCGTGCGCACCGGGGGGACGGCCGCGGCGAGCTGCGGCGCCGCGCGCCGTGACATATATTTTGGGAGTCGGTCCATTTTATGACGACTCTGACTCCTGCAAAATAGGCACCGACTCCGACTCCACAGCCCTGTAATAGGTCATCATTGCATTTACACATATAGGGCCTCATGTGTGAAAACTGTCGAGGTGTAATACTTTCTTTGTTGCCCATAGTCAATACACCCCCCTTTTTTTTCAGGCACTATAAAAAAGGGAAAGGGGGAGCTTGATTTTTTGCTATGGGAAAAAGAAAGTTTAGGCCCGTTTAAACGGAAATGGAAAAATATGGACGGTTTATCTGACCAGATTTGTCCTTTGTGTGCCGTGCACACAGCCGCGGGGGGGTGCGGTTTTTTTCCCCGATGAGGGGGCCTTTTTCCCTCCCCTTCACTTTCATTGCACATGTTCCGCCCCAAAAAACCCGGTGGGAAAAAATGGCTTGTTGAATGACTTTCGGGCGGCCCGCGGGCGGAAAACCAGTGCAGTGGGGACTGTTGCACGGGTTTTCCATAGGAGCCCATTGTGCTCGTTTGCGGCCGGTTTTTCTGACAGTCTGCAAAACCGCAAACCGCCTGCAAAACCGGCCGCAAACCCGCGCCGTGGGGACATGCCCTTCCAGTTTCAATGTAAGACAGTTTTCATACATGTTGCCCATAAAGTTTTATTCAATTCCCAAAACTCTCTTGTGGTATTTCTTTTTTTGGTCAATAAGTGCACCTTTGTAAACCAAGCCTAATAAGATGATGAATGTCCAGATCTCACTTCTTACAAACAACAGTAAAACTCCTATGTTTTTTCAATTTAATAATTTAGGAGACAACCAAGAAGCAAGCGTTCAAGGTCACTCAGTGTGGAATAATATTTTCTCAAGGATCTGGGGAAGGTATCCCTCACAGAAAGCCTCATTGTCCAATGTATGTAATGCATTAATAAGTCTAACAAAGAAAAACAGTGCCGTCCTGTCGTGTGATACCTAACGCTTCAATCACACAGGAGGCCCCTGGGGTAGCCCACTCCTCTGCGACCTGTCTTGTTTTGGTTCCTCCCCTGCACAGTGGGGCATGGGGAACAGACAGAGGGGGGGGGATTACATTGTCTTAAAAAAGCACTTAACGGGCGACTGGGAACATAGACCCTTGGAAATACAAGTGTAATTCAGTTTTTTGTCTAGTACAAAAGCCTGAAAGGATGTATAACTATAAAGTTTTCTTCATTCCTAAATTGTTCTCTCTTCAAGTGGTAAAAAATTTTTCCCCATTCAAAAAAAGGTTTCCTGACAGTATTTTGAATTCATAAGAAATTTGTGTTACAAGCACTGCTGTCGAGCCCCTTTTTATGATTTTATTAAATCTCAAACAAGAATTTATATTTTTTTGCTGAACTCCCATTTGTTTAGATTCCACAATTCTGCATGTTAAAACCGGTTGTACATTTATCTGGCTCTTGCCCCCAACATGCACAGTGAAGGAAATAATTGTTTGATCCCTTGTTGATTGTGTAAGTTTGCCCACTGACAAAGACATGAACGTTTTAATTTAAAAGGTTTGGGTTTTTTTAACATTGAGAGATAGAATATCCAAAATAAAATCCAGAAAATCACCTTGTATAAATTATATAAATTTATTTGCATTTTGCAGTGAGAAATAAGTATTTGATCCTCTACCAACCATTAAGAGTTCTGGCTCCTACAGACCAGTTAGACGCTTCTAATCAACTCGTTACCTGGATTATAGACAGCTGTCATAAATAATCACCTTTATAATAGACTCCTGTCCACAGACTCAATTAATCAGTCAGACTCTAACTTCTACAACATGGGCAAGACCAAAGAGCTTTCTAAGGATGTCAGGGACAAGATCATAGACCTGCACAAAGCTGGAATGGGCTACAAAACCATAACTAAGATGCTGGGTGAGAAGGAGACGACTGTTGGTGCAATAGTAAGAAAATGGAAGAAATACAAAATGACTGTCAATCGACATCGATCTGGAGCACCATGCAAAATCTCACCTTGTGGGGTATCCTTGATTATGAGAAAGGTGAGAGATCAGCCTAAAACTACACAGAGAGAACCCGTTAATGATCTCAAGGCAGCTAGGATCACAGTCACCAAGAAAACCATTGGTAACACATAACGCTGTAATGGTTTAAAATCCTGCAGTGCCAGCAAGGTCCCCCTGCTCAAGAAGGTGCATGTGCAGGCCCATCTGAAGTTTGCCAATGAACACCTGGATGATTCTGTGAGTAATTGGAAGAAGGTGTTGTGGTCAGATGAGACAAAAATTTAGCTGTTTGGCATTAACATAACTCGCCGTGTTTGGAGGAAGAGAAATGCCTCTACCAAAGAACACCATCCCCAATTTCAAGCATGGTGGTGGAAACATTATATTTTGGGGGTGTTTTTCTGCTAAGGGCACAGGACTACTTCACTGCATCAGTAGGAGAATGGATGGAGCCATGTACCATAAAATCCTGTGTGACAACCGCCTTCCCTCCTCCAGGACATTAAAAACGGGTCGTGGCTGGGTCTTCCAGCAAACCAATGATCCAAAACATATAGCCAAGGCAACAAAGTTGTGGCTCAAAAAGATGCACATTAAGGTCATGGAGTGACCTAGCCAGTCTCCAGACCTTAATCCCCTAGAAAACTGATGGAGAGAGTTGAAGCTCCGAGTTGCCAAGCGACAGCTTCAAAATCTTAATGATTTCTTGATGACCTGCAAAGAGGAGTGGACCAAAATTCCTCCTGACGTTTACAAACCTCACCATCAACTACAAAAAACGTCTGACTGCTGTGCTTGCCAGCAAGGGTTTTGCCACCAAGTATTAAGTCTTGTTTGCAAATAAATTTATAGAAATTTATACAATGTGATTTTCTGGATTTAATTTTTCATATTCTATCTCTCAATGTTAAAATTAACCTAACCTTAAAATTATAGACTGTTCATGTCTTTGTCATTGGACAAACTTACACAATCAGCAAGGGATCAAATAATTAATTCCTTCACTGTATGGTAATTATAGCACCTCTTGATGACGGAAGGTTTGATTACCTGATATGGACATCATTCTTTCTGAAAGTTTACACACACAATCTACCTAGACTATTAACACATAGGCAGTGATACTGCTCATAAATAAGTGAACATTTAAATGTAGTAAGTAAATCCACCTTTAGCAGTAATCACCTCCACAAAATGTTTCCTGTAGCTGCAAATAAGTTTTGCCCATTGCTTAGGGGAAATTTCCTCTCTGCAGATTTCAGTTCTTCAATATTTCTCGGATGCTTTGTGTGCACAGCCATCTTCAGGTAATGCCACAGCATCTTAATAGGGTTATGATCTAGACTTTGACTTGCCCATTTAACCCCTTAACGTTGAGGCCTATTTTTTATTTCACACTCGTTTTTCCCTCCCCACCTTCCCAGACTTTTATATTGTTCCACCTATATAGACATATGAGGGCTTTTATTTTGTGGGGCAAGATCTACTTTCTAATGGTGTTACTCATTTTACCATAGAATATACTGGAAAACCGCAAGAAAATTCTAAGTGGGGCAAAATGTGAAAAAAACATACCTGGCCATGTTTGCGAGTGTTTTGCTATAAATGATGTGTTATCTGTATTCTACAGATTGATATGAATCTGGCAATACCAAACAGGTAGGGTTTTCTTTTTGTTTTGATACCGTAAAAAAATTCCAAACATTTTCTATTTTTGAACTTTGCACGGCTGCGCCATTTTCTGCTATAGACTTAATTTATCATAGTGGAAGAGCATACTAAAGAAATTTAATTATAAAATATAACTTTTTAATATTCAAATAATATAAAAAACATTATATCTCTCACAGGCTTTAAATAAATTGAACATAAATAAACCGAATCATAGCTGTGTCAAGACGTTGGGACCATATGCTCCTGTGTCTGTTAACTGGATACCGCTCTACTTAGCCTGTATCAGTCCCTGAGAGGTCTGAGCGGGCGCCGAAACATGTTGGACAATTAAGAAAGTAAGGCGTATTTTTCTACCTATTTCCTGTTAAATGCTTAGGGAATTTAGGTTGATACATTAGGGACAGTTCAGCCGGGCCGTCCTTTTGGGACGTTTTTACCGTATAATAGGTAGGGGTAATAGAATCACGTTAGGGTACTAGGTCAGAATTTTTAACATTGATCCTTTGATAGTTGTCCCTATGTAGTATGCTTTGCGTTTATTTTTTTTGTTCAATTTCTTAGCGCTGTGAGTGTATAAGTTTTAATATATAGAATTAAAATTATATTAAATTATCTTCTTATGCTTCACTTGATAAATTAATTCTATAAATTCTGAGCGATTGTGGAGACTGGCCTCTAGTCAGATTACCATAGAGGTTTCCATACAGCCATTTTCTGCTACCAATAACTTTTTTGCATGGACTTGAGTGAGGGGGCATTTTTTGTGGGCTAAAATATACTTTTTATTGGTATGAGTTTGGAATACATGCAACTTTTGATTAAATTTATTCCAATTTTAGGGGACGTGAAATTACAAAGAAGAGACAATTTTGGCATTAGGAATGTTTTTTTCTACGGTGTTCAGCGTACTGGATAACTGATGTTATATCTTAATAGACTGGACTTTTTCGGTCATGGCGATACCAAATATGCGTAATATTTTTATTATTTTATATTTTGATTTGTAAAATGGCAAAAGGGGAGTGATTTAAACTTTTAATTTTTCAATTTTTTTTTACACTTTAAAACTTTTTTTATACAACCTAATACATTGTAATACAATGCATTATAGGGTATACAAAGATGGCGGTTTTACTACTTCCTGCCTGCAACAGGAAGTAGTTAAACGGCACATATGGCGGCGATGGAAGCCTTCACAAGGCTTCCAGCTGCCATGTTAATGGATAGCGAGCCAACGATTGTGCCACGGGTGCCCCGATCGAAGAGAGCAACACCATTTCTCATTGATTTAGATACCGTGGCAAATAAGGGGTTAAACAGCATGGGTTGACGCCGACACCATCCTGCGCTGTAACCACCGAGTGTTGGCTGCAATTAGCATCTAACACCTGCTATGTAGCGGGATTACCCTGCGATCCTGCTACAAAGCCCCTTACCGGCATTAGAACGTACTCATATGTTGTATATCGTTAAAGGGTTAAAAACACACATATTAATTTCTTTCAGCTTGAGGTCATGAATTGCTGTTTTACATTCTCCTGTAAAATGTTTTAATATATCTTTGAATTAATTACTCCATCATTCATTACAAGACATCCTGAGGCGGCAAAACAGCTTTAAACCATGATGCTCCCTCCACCCTGCTTCACATTTGGGATAAGGTTTCGGTGTTGGTGTGCAGTGTTCTTTTTCCGCTAAAATTAGTGTTCTGTATTTGTGCTACAAAGTTCCACATTTGTCTCATTTTTCCAGGAGCCTTGTAAAACATTCAGGTGAATGCAAACAAAATTGAGCAAGGCTGTAATGCTTCTTTAGGACACCTATGGATTATTTTGTGATGTTCTTCCATGACCACCAATCTTTTGCTGTGTTTTTTTGAAAAGTGGACATATTGCAGGAGCTCTCATCCTATTTTGTCCGCTCCTGCTTATTAGGTCAGAGGAGTTTCTGTGTTACGTCTGTGTTTGTTTGGAGTGTTGGCATAGCAGCTGCGCAGGATCTTGCTTTTCAGCTGACTTGACTGCACACTGTAGCTCATTAGGTCTCTAAAAAGCTCAGCTGAAAATGGCAGTCTCTGCAGAGTATAGAAGTTTGGATCCTGTCTACTTCTTCTGTGTTGGATTGTTCTTTCCTATCTACTGTCAGTTCAGGTGCGTCAGGCTAACGTGTCTTTTTCTAGTCTCAGTCTAATTTGGCATCAGTTTTAGCTTAAGGGCATATTTGACAAAAAGGCGTTAAGGTTACATAAGGGATAGAGGTTATGGTGTGAGGGGTAGTCATAAAGTGAACATTTGAGGAACAGCATTTGGGACAGTTAGCGCTATAACTCTTCCGTCTCTGGTGTGTACATGCATTTAAATCTGCACCGAATTGTGCACCTATCTCCATCACCACTAATGTCTGTTTTACAAACCATCTAGCGGTGAGTCTTTTAATGTTATACGCTTCACAGTGCCTTTTCATATGGCTGCTAGTGTAATTTTTTGTGTTGTTTGGAGTCCACCGGGGTCGTTAACATTTTTAAGTTTGTAAAGTCTTCTGTATGTCTCTCTTAGAATTGCCCGTTGTGTCCATTGATTGCTGTGCACGCGGTTCTTTAGTAATGTTTTTGTAGCTTCTTCTATCTCTATAATATGTCTTCTGTGATCTTCTAAAAGTTGTTTGCATCAAGGCATGGGTCACACAAACCAATCTCTCATAAGAAAAAGAGATTTGTCAATAACTATACTTTCTGTGCCAGTTAATGGAGACAGTTAAACCCATACTTCAATTTTATGTCCTAAACTGAAACACAAAATTAGCACTTAGAAAATTCAATAAAACACTTTCACTTCACTTACTTTTTCTTCTACTCTTGATATTTACTTAATGTGCTCAATACAGGACATGAACAGTACAACTGTTATGGTAGATTTTCTATAATCATGACAGGTAATAATCAGACCACATGCATTCTTAATAACGGAATCATAGAGGAAATCCAGGTAATTCTAGCGAGTTCACTTACTTTTTTCTCCACAATGCCGCCCTTCTGCTGTTAGCACTGAGCGCCACTTGCAGTGCATCACACTTCACATTATGCACGGTGAAGCCTTACATAGATCAATCATTGATCTAAAGGTTTGATTCTAATTGCCATAGAAAAGATTTTTTTTCTCTACAATTTGACAACTGGCACATTTCTTTAAGTGGCTTTTACATTCTTCTGGATCAACACAGCTTGATTTAGATGAACTATGTTATTTTGGAAGATTTCATAATACTTCACAAGAAAGGTAACATGGAGACCAATCAATTATAATGTATTAAATAGACAATATGGTATGTTGGCATAAAGTGGCAAAATAATTTTGAGCATTAAAATTTCAACCAGAAGTTTGATAAAAAGGTACGAAATCATAAGTGTAAAAAAAGCTTCTCCTAATGTTTGTATTACATATATGTATATAATATGACATATGCATGAAATTTATGATGCAACATATGGCCACCCAGTGGAAGTATTAACAGCATGCATGTATACCTTTTAATAAAGCTCAACTAGCAAATAGACATAGAAATAATGTTGCCCTAAATTAGTATTAGGGTTGTCTAGGAGGTCTCAAGGGTTAACTTACCAGTCTGACAATACAACCCTAGCATTGAGGCTTAAAGGGGTTTTGAGGGACTTTATATTTGTTACAGGGCTCACAACTTAATTATATTGAACTTTGTAATTGATACTTATTAACAATTATTTACCTGTTCTGCTTTGCAAAACCAGGCAGAGAGTCCTTTACTCCCCTACTTCCTGCAAACCATGAGATGGCATGGCGTCAATGGATGTTCATTGATCACATGGTCTTAATGGATGTTTTAATGGACGTTTTGTCATCACTCAATGGGAGTGCTTTGAAGCCAGGCTCAGCTCAGAAGCACTCCCCTGTAGTGGGTGTGACCTGAGCAGAGAAAGATCTGGCTGCATATAGTGAAGTCATTCTCTCCTGCCGGTCTCAGCAGCAGGAGTGATTAGAGGGGAGAGGGAAATGTTTGTTAGCTCTGCTTCAATTCTATTAATAATGGAAGCGGTAAACAGCATTACAAAGCCTGGGGGGTTGTGTACTGGACAAATGTGTGCTAGGACTGTTTACATAGGGACTTATCACTGCTAGAGTCTAGGTGCTTTTATTATTGTGTACTTATGGGAGGAAATGTCTTTCTGATAAATTTGCTAAAAATGTCACCTGGTCAGAAGACCTGCATTGTTTGGCTGATTGTGCATTGCACCTATTATAATGTATGTTTAGCCAATAAGAAATGTTCTTAAAAGTATTGGTTGTGAGCCTATTTTATTTTCCCTTACATCGCTTTACCACAAAAATAAGGTATACTACTGTATAATGTATTTATATGTAATATGTGTTAGTACACAGACACATATATGTAAATATATGAAAAGTGCCATATGCAAATAATGGAGCTATATAAACAAAAATAAATATATATATATATATAGTTATGTGTGCGCATGTTATAATGTTTATTTGTGATTTATCCGCTTAGGGTGTGTTCACACTCTGGTATTGCATACTTTTGTAGTATTTTGAGGTATATTGTACTTTTGTAGTATTCTCTCACAGGCTGAGAGACACACCATGTAGCTCCTGCCTCTCTGTGATACTATACAACTACCACATTACAGTCAAGGAGAGCCACCATATACCTCGTACCTTTCTGTAGTATTGTACTACTGCCATACAACAGTCATAGGGATATACCTTGTACCTTTTGTAAGGGATCAGCTCAGTGGTATGGTAAGACACGACCAGTCTTTAAATCTGTTTAGGCGAACAGGCGTTTATTTCAGCCTCAAACACACACAGCATCATAAACGGGGCTTAACTTCAGCCACAACGAGGGGAAACAAAACAGTCTTACACAGTCCGTGTGGGACACTTACAGTCCTGTGTCCAGATAAGTCTCCAGGCTTCCTTGTCTCCCGCTGAGACTGGCGTGTAGTCTGTAACTGGGATCTTCTGCTGCGCACACCAGCACTCTCCCAGCTTCACAGACAATCAATCACACACCCTCCCACCTGATCTCCAGACTTACATACAGCCCCCAAACTCTGGCCTGGACCCTGAAGATGTGGGAGCAGTCACCCACCCAACTCTATGACTGCTCCTGTGAAAACAAGACCCAGACTACTTGCTCTGCAAGCATACTAACAAAAAACGTGTGTCAGCAACCTACCGCTGCTGACACCTGAAATTACAGGTTTTCACCTCACCAACGCCAGGGTCCTTGGTGACACATATCTCTGGTCTACCACAATCCCTTTTGTCCTCTTACATACTCCCCCTCCCCCTCTGCCCAAGACCGTGGTTCTGGGCACCTTTACTCATCATGCAATGTACCCTTGACAGGGCATCTGCATTACTCTGTAGCTTCCCGGGCCTATGTTCTACTGAGAAGTTAAAATCTTGTAGGGCCACGAACCATCGGGTGATCCGAGCATTCTTCCCTTTCTTCTCTCTTAGCCATCTGAGGGGGGCATGATCTGACACCAACCTAAACCTGCGCCCCAGTAGGTAGTAACGCAGGGAATCCAGGGCCCACATAATGGCTAGGCACTCTTTCTCGATTATCGAGTAATTCTTCTCTGCCGGGGACAGCTTCCTACTCAGATAGCTTACCGGGTGCTCTTCTCCATTTACTACCTGGGACAACACAGCCCCTAACCCCGCATTCGACGCATCTGTCTGATCCACAAATTCCCTGGAAAAATCCGGGGCAACCAACACAGGCTGCCTATAGAGGGCTGACTTTAGTTTTTGAAAGGCCCCTTCCGCATCTGGGGACCATTTAACCGTGGCTGACTTGGCTCCTTTTGTCAGGTCGGTGAGGGGCACCGCTATCTCTGTGAAATTGGGAATGAACCGTCTATAGTACCCCACAATTCCCAGGAACACCCTGACCTGTTTCTTGTTCCGGGGACGGGGCCAGCTTTGGATGGCTTCCACTTTATTGAGTTGAGGTTTGATCACTCCTCGCCCCACGATGTACCCTAAGTACCGGGCTTCTTCCATTCCTATGGCCGATTTGCTGGGGTTAACCGTGAACCCCGCCTTCCGTAACGCCTCCAGTACAGCCCGAACCTTAGACAGATGACTTTCCCAGTCCTGACTAAAGATGACTATGTCATCCAGATAGGCTGCCGCATATTTCCTGTGGGGGCGCAATACCCGGTCCATGGCCCTCTGGAACGTGGCCGGGGCTCCCTGTAAGCCAAAAGGCATCCGGACATACTGAAAAGACCCTTCAGGCGTGGAGAACGCTGTCTTCTCCCTAGCCTCCTTTGATAATGGAATCTGCCAATACCCTTTGGTAAGATCCAGGGTCGTGATATACCGAGCTGGACCCAGTCTCTCTATCAATTCATCTACCCGGGGCATGGGGTAGGCATCTACCTTAGACACCTCGTTTAGTTTACGATAATCGTTACAAAATCGCCATTCCCCATTGGGCTTCGGGACGAGGACTATGGGACTAGACCACCCACTTTTTGATTCCTCGATTACCCCTAGGGCCAACATCCTTTGGACCTCCTTCGCAATGATCTCCCTGCGAGCCTCGGGAACCCTATAGGGTTTTAAATTGACCCTTACCTGGGGGTCAGTGATTATCTCATGCTCAACTACAGTGGTTCGACCTGGGGATTCTGTAAATAAATCTCTATTCTGTAGTAGCAACTGTTTACACTGCTGCTTCTGAGATGGCGACAGGGTCTCCGCCACTTTGACCTCTTCAACGGCTGGGGTTCGTTGGGCGACTGCACACGGGGCTTCTAGAGGGTCCCTATCTTTCCAGGGTTTTAACAAATTCACATAATACACTTGGTAGGGCTTCCTCCTGCCTGGTTGGTGTATCCTGTAATTTACTTCACTCACTTTTCCGACTACCTCGTACGGCCCTTGCCATTTTGCGAGGAATTTGCTTTCTACTGTGGGCATCAGCACCAGAACTCAGTCTCCCGAGTTAAACTGCCTGAGCTGGGCTGACTTATTATAGACCCTTGCCTGGGCCTCCTGAGCCTGAAGAAGATGCTCCTTCACAATAGGCATCACCTGGGCTATCCTCTCCTGCATCTGGGAGATATGCTCTATTACACTTTTATACGGAGTGACCTCCCCTTCCCAGGTCTCCTTGGCAACATCCAACAACCCCCTGGGGTGTCTGCCATATAACAACTCAAATGGGGAAAACCCTGTGGATGCTTGGGGCACCTCCCTGATGGAAAACAGCAGATAGGGTAGTAGATAATCCCAGTCTCGACCATCCTTTTCGACTACTCGTTTTAACATAGCCTTCAGGGTCTTGTTAAAACGTTCGACCAGCCCGTCTGTTTGTGGATGATAAAAAAAAGGTGCAGAGCTGGGTAACTTTTAACACTTTACAGAGTTCCCGCATCAGCCTCGACAGGAACGGGGTCCCCTGATCAGTCAAAATTTCCTTAGGTATCCCAACCCTGGAAAACATCTGAAACAACTCCTTGGCTATGCGCTTGGAGGAAGTATTTCTGAGTGGGACTGCCTCTGGGTACCGGGTTGCATAATCGACGACGACCAGGATATACTGGTGTCCTCTGGCTGACTTCACCAGGGGTCCTACCAAATCCATGGCAATTCTATCAAAGGGTACCTCAATAATCGGAAGGGGTTTCAGGGGGCTGCGGAAGTGGGCTACCGGGGAGGTGATCTGGCATACGGGGCAGGACTGGCAATAGTCCTGAACCTGTCGGTGAAGCAGCGGCCAATAGAATCTCTGAAGGATTCTTTCCTGGGTTTTATCTGACCCCAAGTGCCCCCCTAACACATGGGAATGAGCCAGGTCGATCACCATCTTCCGGTATGGTTTAGGCACTACGAGTTGTTCTACCAACTCATCCTGACGTTTTGTCACCCGATATAGCAGATCCCCGTTCATGGCAAAATGGGGGTACCTCTTTTCCACCCCAGGCCCTTGGGGCACCCCATTTACTACCACCACACTACTTCGGGCCCCTCTCA
Source organism: Phyllomedusa bahiana (assembly GCA_025379985.1). NCBI lineage: Eukaryota > Metazoa > Chordata > Amphibia > Anura > Hylidae > Phyllomedusa > Phyllomedusa bahiana. The sequence continues at coordinate 29,937 of JAODAL010038575.1, forward strand.
AGGTCTCATCCTGGAGTTGGGCAGACCCAAAGTTTTCCCGGGATACCTCCAAGTCGGGGACCACGTCATCAGGGGTTGCCTCTTCATTATCCCTGAGCAACACAGACAGGGGAAACTCCTGGTCCCCCTCTGATACAGCCACCGCCGGGCAGCCGGTATCCTGCCGGGCCTCCTGACGGGGCAACTGGTTCTTTGGTAGTACCTGTTCCCACAGAGACCAGAACAGAGGAAAATCCTGCCCGATTATAACATCATACATCAATCCTGGGACCACCCCTACCTGGTGGGACCTAACTCCCTGCTCTGTTTCCATGGTTACCCGAGCCACTGGGTAACCCTTAGTGTCCCCATGAATACAGGTAACCCCTACACTCTTCCCTGGGATCACCTCATGTGTAATAGCAGCTGAGTGGAGCGTAACCCGACTCCCCGAGTCCAACAGGCATGAAACCGGAGTCCCAACAACCGTCACTAGGCAGAACGGGGACCCCACTTCCGTGCAGGGAACCCGCGCCACATACGGTATGGGCAAACAAGGACGACCGCCGTCCTGCTGCGCAGTCCATCGGTTCCGTAGTATGGGGGCACTGGGAAACCCTATGTCCTGGGGCATGGCAACCCCAACAGACCACTCCCTGGAGTCCCCCTTGCTTCCCGGGTTCTGGTATCACCCTGCCTTTAGGGCGACTCAGCTGAAGACTCTGCTGTCCTGGTTTCTCAGAGTCTTTTGGGCTTTCCCAGTATGCGAACTTTCGAACCCCTGCAGGCCTCGGCGTTCTCAGCAGTGTGAAACCGTTCTACCAAGCCCACCAGGCTATCGACTGACTGCGGGTCCCCTTGGGCCACCCAGGTCTGGATAGGTTGGGGCAGGGAATGTATGAACCGATCCATGACTACTCGATCCACCATCTGAGCCGGGGTGCATACCTCCGGCTGTAGCCATTTTTGCACCAGATGAAATAAATCAAACATCTGGGACCTGGTAGGCTTGTCTGTACGATAAGTCCAGTGGTGGACCCGCTGGGTCTGTACCGCCAAGGAAACCCCAAGTCGTGCCAGGATTTCTGCTTTCAATTTTGGATCCTCGTTAGCATCCTGGAGGGAAAGGTCACAATAAGCCTTCCTGGGTTCCCCGGTTAGAAATGGGGCTAAGACCTCTGCCCATTGACCCGGTGGTAGCTGTTCTTGGTTAGCCAACCGCTCAAACCCGGTGAGGTACGTCTCGACGTCTTCCTCCAGTGTCAGTTTTTGCAACGCTTCCCTCACGTTCCTTCGGGCATTGTGTACGTTGCTAGTCACTGGGGGCGCTGGCTTTTCCCGAGTCACCTGTTCAATCAGCAACTGGTTGGTTTCCTGCTGAGCCTGCATGGCTTCTGCATGGGCTTGCTGTTGCTGTGCGATGAGTTGCTGCTGCACTTGTACAGCCTCTCTATGGGTCTGCTGCTGCACATGTAAAGCCTCTTTATGGGTCTGCTGCTGTTGAGCCATGGCTTGCTGCTGCTTTGCATTTGCTTGCACTAGGTGTTTAATTAGTTCCTCCATGGAGGCTGATGTAGTGGAGATCTCAGTTGCAGCCTTAACCCAGGACATTACTATGTACAAACAAAAAAAAAACAGCAGCCCCACAGTCTCTTCAGACAAAAACTGTGTCTGTTAGCAGTAGCAAACTTTAGGCTTCCGGCCCTTTAAATGTTGCTGCTGTACGTTCAATGCACTGTTGTATGCAGCACAACCAGTGCCAGAGATGCCCATTGCATACCTCCACCAATTGTTAGGGATCAGCTCGGTGGTATGGTAAGACAGGACCAGTCTTTAAATCTGTTTAGGTGAAGAGGCGTTTATTTCAGCTTCAAACACACACAGCAACATAAACGGGGCTTAACTTCAGCCAAAACGAGGGGACACAAAACAGTCTTACACAGTCCGGGTGGGACACTTACAGTCCTGTGTCCAGATCCGCCTCCAGGCTTCCTTGTCTCCCGCTGAGACTGGCGTGTAGTCTGTTCCTGGGATCTTCTGTGTTGCACACCAGCACTCTCCCAGCTTCACAGACAATCAATCATACACCCTCCCACCTGATCTCCAGACTTACATACAGCCGCCAAACTCTGGCCTGGACCCTGAAGATGTGGGAGCAGTCACCCACCCAACTCTATGACTGCTCCTGTGAAAACCAGACCCAGACTATTTGCTCTGCAAGCATACTAACAAAAAACATGTGTCAGCAACCTACTGCTGCTGACACCTAAAATTACAGGTTTTCACCTCACCAATGCCAGGGTCCTTGGTGACACATATCTCTGGTCCACCACAATCCCTTTTGTCCTCTTACACTTTCTGTAAGGCTATGTTCACACGGCGTAAACTGGGATGTATTTCGGCCCTTATTTCGTGGTGTACTGCGCTCAATATGGGGCGAGATACGTCCCGGTCATTACGGTAATCCACAGTTCTCACAGAGAACTATGGATTACGCCTCCTCTCCCTGCTCGCACAATACGCCGCGGGGGGGAGATAAGTGACATGTCAATTACTTGTGGTGAATACACGCCGCCAGTAATGAATGTCTATGGGGTCGGCAGGCTGCCAGCCTCCCTGCCCTGCGGGAATCGATGCGAGCTCCCGAAGTCCCGGCGTAATTGCAGGGCGTAATTACGCCCCGCAATTATGCCGTGTGAACATAGCCTAATACTGTACAGCTTCTCTCTGGCTATGATGTGGCAGTAGTACAGTATTATAGAAAGATAAAAGGTATATGGTGCCTCTCTGGCTGTAATGTGGCAGTAGGAACTGTGGGTTCAGGTCAGGAGGAACAACAGAGAAACTACAGACTCAGGCCAGGAGAAAGACCAAAGGAACTGCAGACTTGGGCCAGAAGGAACACCAGACAAACTGCAGACTCAAGCCAGGAGGAACACCAGAGGAATACATAAAACAACTCTCTTTTACTATGTACTTTTGCTATATTTACTCTCTTAATATACAGACAAAAATATATATATTTTAACTATTTTAAACACATATAATTATACACGAAGATATATAAAGGGAGAAAGAAAAAAGATGGGGAAAGTACTTACAAAAAAGCCATTTCTTTCTTTCTTTCTATCTATCCACACACACATAAATATATCTATTTAATTCGCCGGGAGAATCCAACAAAGAGTGGTGCCAGGTTAAAGTGTCATGAGATGCGTCTCTGACATGCACTGGGTGCAGGGATGATGCCACATCCCCTACTGCAGGCACACAGCTTTCCCGTTATCAAAAAAACAATTGCTGTGGGAGATGTGACATTGTCCACTTTCTTAGATGCTAGATAGGCTATCCAGTGTACAGGAAAGCTGGGTGATGCCACATTCCCCACAGCAATCAGAGTTATAATGATGGGATAGCTGTGTACCTACTGTGTGGGTTGTCCAGCACATACATAGAAATATTTAAGCCAAATTATATATATTTGTGTACGTACTACATATATTATAGAATGAAGAAATAATTTTTTTACTATGTTACAAACTGATTGGTGCACAGTACTATACACAGCCTGCTGCAGGGAACCAGGAAGTGAACTGTAGTAGAGCTGCAGAGAGATCCTAGATTGTAACTGCAATGGATTCTGGGACTTGTAGGTGTTATGTGTGCCCTCGCTACCCATGTGCGGATTGCGGGCACACAAGTATCCCCGCTCCACATACTCACCTCGCTCCCTGTTCTCTGCCTCCGGGCTGTCACTCACGGTAGCTAGCTAGATTTAAAGGACCAGCGGGGTGGGGAGTGACCAGCGCCGGGCGCTGCTCCGATTTAACCCGGCCTCTTCATTTTTTTTACATATTCAGATCAATAGTGCCTTGCGAGAAAGCGTCCCCTAGTTGTGTCTTTGCTATACCATGTACTGTACCCGTTGCCTCCGTCCCTTGACCACAAACCTTTGCCACCTGTCCTGACCTTTCTGCCTGTCCCTGAATATGAGCTTGCCTGTTGATTCTGTACCATGCTACATCTCGGCTTCCACCGCAAGCAAGTCACGTCAGGGGTAGGGACCAGGTAGGCTCCCGCCACAACAAGCCGAAAGCGTCTTGCGGCGGGCTGTGGTGAACACCGGGACCTACTTAGATTCCTGGCATGGCTTATACCACTGCTTGCGGTGGTCCAGAGGATCCACTTCTCCATTGCCAATACAGTAGGAAAGAGCTGCTGGAGAACTCCCACAAGCAGGAAATATCACTGCAAAAAGTAGATCCTATGATAGATGAATAAGGAGGCAAATTAAAAGAAATGAAACACATGAAGGTAGTGGAATATCTTTACTTTTCATTATAAATGCTGTTTATAGTGTTCTATGAAATCATTAAGCTAACGGATAACCCCATTAACTTTCAGTCTATTGTCCTGTCCGACATCACTTCCTGCATGCTTCCCAACTTTTATGGTCAAAGAGGGACACCAAGAGTTTACTGTGTAAAGGATCCAATTTTTAATGCATAGTAACACACTTAAGTTTAAGGAAAGTTTTTAAAGAAATTTCATCAACATTCTTAAGGTCTACATTTTTCAAAATGAGATAATAATGCATAGCTTGTAGTCTAATATATAGTTAGGAACCAGACAGGTACTTTTTTGAGCAATATGGTAAATTAATTAATGCAAATATATTTCTCATGTGAAAAAGTGGGACATTCAAAAAGCAAAGAGGGACAGAGGGACATGAGTTAAAAATAGGAACTGTCGCTCCAAATGAGGGACACTTGGAGGTATGCTTCCTGTTACTTAAACACTAAGCCTATTTGCTGTTACCTGGAAGTGATATCAGATGTTGTATCTGATGTCACTTCCTGTTACTTCATTATAAGCCCAATGTTATGCTAACCAGAAGGGATAGGACATCAGACCCCAAGTTTGGCTGTAATGGTAACATTGTGTTGCCAGACCAGTTAACCCCTAAACAATCCTGATCCTAACCCCAATTTAGGTTTAGGGTTACTGTTATGGTTAGGAACAGGGTTAGGGAAAAATTTGGGATTGAGATGTCCTAAGCCTGAAGTTTTCTCACAAATTCAGCCTAACCAAATTGTCGAACCAAATTGGGTCCTATTCGTGCAACACTAGTTAGGAAAAATAGGCTAAAAAGATAAAGTACTTGTCCATCAAATTCAGTCTTTGTCAGCTTCTGCTGTTGGAACCCAAAGGAGGAAAAACAAAAGAAACAATAGCCAGAAAAATATGCTGATCCTACACAACAGTTGGATAATTTCCATAGATCAAGTGATCGTCATTTATCTCCATATTAATGACAGTGTTCAGTGACATAAATGTAAAGCCATTTCTTAAATGCTGCTATATTTATCTTTACTACCTCAACATTTCCTAGCTGATCAGTCAACATCAGTTTGTTGATGGATTCCAGTCAAGCCTTTATTCCTATTCAAAATTTAAAGTTGTTATAAAATTGTATTAATATAAATGCTACATTTCCAGGCTACATAACCAATATTATCCAAGGATGGAACTTATTCAGTACTGATAATTAGGTTATATGGTAGAGATCATGATACTATACACTTAGGGGACCTGTCCCAATACGAATGCGCCATAGTTTGGGTATATTTTGCGCAAAAAAAACTTTTGACGCCATATCCTAAATATAAATGAACTGTAAAATACCAAAACTAGACATCGGGCACGACACACTGTAATGCGCCTAAAAAGGCGCATTAAATATAGCAGCAACGATACGCTGTGCGCCTCCGTAACGCAATGTGCATATTGAGGAGCATTACATACACTAGTAATGATTCGCTATGCGCCTCCATAACGCAATGCGCCTATTGAGGCATATTACATACGCCTGTAATGATACATTATGTGCCTCCATAATGCAATGTGCCTATCGAGGCGCATTACATATACTAGTAATGATACGTTATGCGCATCTGAAACGCAATGCGCCTATCTAGGCATATTACATACATTAGTAATGATACGTTATGCGCCTCCATAACACAATACGCCTATCGAGGCTCATTACATACATTAGTAATGATACGCTATGCACATCCATAACGCATGCGCCTCGATAGGTGCATTACATACACTAGCAATGATACGCTATGCACCGCAATTGTGCAATGAGTCGTTTTAGGCGCATTCATTTTATTATACAAGGTATACCAGATGCCAGATTTTTGAAAGGATCGTAGTTTCAAGCGCACTTTACACTGATTAAATGCGCGGAAAAACGCCCATTTTCGGACATGTTACCCTTAATGGCTGAATCTGATATATGCCACTGTCAAAGTGATTAAAACACTACCGAATTGTTAATCCTAGAACCCATCCAAGAAGCCGAAGATAACTTCTACAGCCAAAAAAGTTTACTCCTTCAAGCTGCTGCATGCTGACAACTCTGCACAGAGCGGTGATAGCAGACACTTTGTGAAACAATTCCACTTTCACTGAAGAACCTTCTGCCCCGCAATGTTATTAATAGAAGCGACATTGTGCAAATGATTTTCCATGTTTATCTGAAACAGATATGAAGACATAGTTGCTATGGTGCCAGAATCCCGCTCTGTGTAAAGGGTGCTTTAATGTACTGGCATTCAGGAAAAGCCAAATTGAATCACATAGAAAAAACTATGGAATGAGGTGTTAAAGCCTTCTGTCGCACACTGATATTTGAATCATCTGTTGATAGCTAAACATTGCTTACAGGCACAGTAATCCTCAAAGAGGACTTTTATTACGTGAGCGGGAAGGGAGAAGCCGAATGTCCACTTCATAGGTCTGTTCTTACCATTTAAGAGCTTTTCAGAATCTTTATTACACTGCTTCAAGGCTACAAAATGAGTGGCAGGCAGGCGGCACTGGCGTATAGAGACGGATTTTCAAAGGATATACTCACAAATTAAATCTGGTTATTCTTCCAACATTTCCTAACTGTCTTTACAGCACCACAGACAATGTTAACTTCTAGCAGATGCTGCAGAGTCTGTGTCCTCTGGTAACATATGTCTATTACATTTGGCTAACAGAAGATAGAACTATTGGGCCACATTTCATACAATTAAAGGGAACCTGTCATATAGGTTATGCCCCCCTTGCTGGGGGCAGCACAAGCTAGTGACAGACATGCTGTTTCCAGCGCTGTGTCCCTTATTCTGTGAGACGCTGTAGTTTTAGAGCATTTAATGCTCAAATCTTATTCATGAGCAGGTGTTCGCCCCGCCCACCAAAGGCTAGCCCCGCCCACCTGTCAGTTATTCACATGTTTCTATATTCAAAGTAATAGGTTTATCAGTTGAGGTGGGCGGGGCTAGCCTCAGGTGGGCAGTGCATGAAAAAAAACGGACTCTTTGAATGACTCTTTTCTGGCTGAAAACTGCAGATTTGAGCATTAAATACTTGAAAACAAGTATTTTTACAAAAAAGGGACACAGGCTGGAAACAGCAGGTCTGTCACTAGCTTGTGCTGTCCTCAACAAGGGGGGCAGAATCTATGTGACAGGTTCTCTTTAAGACCTGTGGCACAAATACTGTCATCTGCTGTAGTAACTGGGGCAAGTCCTTTTGGGAACAGTTCTGTGTAAATGGGTCAGCAAATGGGTGTGGGTAATAGCTAGGTGTTGGCAGCCCACAGTAGCATCAGGTAACGTAAGATCCTGGAGAGAAGGTGGTGCAGAGATCCTGAGCATTATGCTTCTCTTTGACTGCAGTTATTTTGGGTAAGAGACAGTGTCCAGACCATGGGGTTTTTCAGACCACAAGAAAGGAACATATGTTTTAATTAAGTGGCACATGTGGATTTGTTAGCTTTGATCAAGGACCCATATGGGTCAGAAATGTGTAAGCGAGTAGAGCACCTGCACTTTTTGTCTTTTTGTTAGCTGTTTATTACTCAAAATAAAGGACTGGATTTTTTAACCTGCTGGATACCTACGCTTGAATGCGATTGGATTTACAAGTGTATTACATATCAGTGCTAACATATGGGATGTGCCCACTTTAGGCGCATTCAAATGTGTTGGGCCTGGTGTATTATGCGCCTAGTTTTGGTGTACTACAGTTCATTTATATAGGTATGGGCATAACTTTTTTTTGGTGAAAAAAAAATCACAAAAAAAGGGAGCAGCCTAAGGGACATGTCGCCATTGGGTTTTATAATTCCCAAAAAGGAGAGTGGGAGTAGCTGGTAACCGAGCAGAGCACACAATTCGTGCAACACTTCGAAGGAAAACTAAGCCTCCTTTTTCAAGCATGGACACTCAATGTCTGCATTCCTTATATACACTACTAATATCATCATCATTAAAAATTTTAAAATACAAAAAATGTAAAAACTTTCATTTAAAAAGATGGCATACAGTGGGGAAATAAATACAGGCAGTCCTGGGGTTCGAATGGGGTAGGACTTAAGGGGCTGTTCTTAAATTGAATTTGTATGCAATGAAAAGGAATTTTTTATTAAAGGGGTTTTTCGTTTGAACTGTTCATGTTTGAGCGATTCTATGAGATAGAAATTTAAAATCCAGGGGCGAGTCCTTCTGTCGGAGGCGTGTCTCTTTGTCAGGAGGCGGTTCTCCTCTCCAGGGTGGTCTATCCTCACTGAAAACTGTGACTAAACATTTTGTGTGAGGCAGGGAAGCAGAAGGTTGTCTGGACAGCTCTGCTGCCCCCTCGTGTTCTTTGTGTTGCGAGCTTAGTCTAGGCCCACAAGCTCCTTGCTGGTATAACCAGTTATACACTCAGCCTGAATGATGAACAAGTGTGAGGAAAGCCATTCCCCCCCTCCCCTTCTATTAACAGACAGGGGGAACGTATGACTGTGGTATATGGAGAATGCCACGCCCCTCCCCCCTTATCAGACAGGGAACTGTATGACTGTGGTATATGGAGGAATGCACACTGCCCCCCTCCCCTCTGTTACCAGGCAGGAGACTGTGTGACTGTGTAATATGGAGGAATGCACACTGCCCTCCCCTCCTCCCCCTCTGTTACCAGGTTTTAACAGCTCAGAGGGGAGTAAGCACAGAGTGTGCAGACAGCAAATCACAGCACAGGGGAGGTGCCTGGGGCATTTTCGATCTGGGGGTTTGGGGCCTAAAGGTGAATGAAATG
>JAODAL010038576.1:0-39052 GCA_025379985.1 Phyllomedusa bahiana
AGATCATCCACATATTTGGGTCAGGTGGGTTGGGGTGGTATTTGAGCCCCCCAGGTTTTTGGGGGGGGCCCGACTGAAAATTTGGGGGGTGAATTTTTTAAAAACCCCTTTAGGCAAAAGTTCTAAGTGAACTGTTAACCCCCGTATGTGAAACCAAAAAAAATAGTCTTTCCCCCAAAAAAACTTTTATGGCCCCAAAATTTTTTTGACGGTTTTTAAAAAATTTTGGGGGAAAAACAGCCCCCGGGGGACCGGGGGGGGAAACCAAAGATCGAGAGAAACCGGGTTTTTGGATGAACCCGGGTTTTATTTGGGAGACGTGGAAGGGGTTTTTGGGGTCCCATATTGGGGGGACTGGAGCTTTTTAAAAACCCCCCCGGTATTGATCGCTTTAGGGCTTCAAAAGGACCTAAAAAACGGGGACCTAGCTATACTAGGGGTTTTAAAAGGGACATTTCCGGGAGGGCAGCCATACCCTTAAAACCCCCGGAAAAAAGGAAGGGGTTTTCTTTTTTTTCCGCCCTTTGGGCCTTTATACGGGCCAAGGGCCCGTAGCAGAGATTGGCGCGTCTCCTTCCAAACGGAAGATAGGGGCATGGACCGATTTTCCCCCCGAGGGAAATCGGAGGGGGCAGAGGGCAAAAGGGGAAGGGGTGGGCGGGGGTCCCACTGAGGACCGATGAAGAAGGGGGAAAGCCCCCGCGGAATCAGGGGTCCAGAGGGAAATTTTATGAAAACTCTTTCCCTTGGGGAATAGAAGGGCCCCAAACTTCTTGTCCCTTTTGGATACCAAAAGGCGGGATAGGGACCCCCAAGGGAAATTTGGTTTTTACTCTCTCCACTTCCCATTTGATTGCAGGTGGTACACGGGGAAAAGAAATCCAGTTCCCCCTTAGTTAGGGGAACAAAAGGCCTGCCAAAAAAATCGAGAAAATTTAATCCCCCCCATCCGAACAAAATTTTTAGGGGGGTCCAAAAAAGGAGGAAAAATTTTCTTAAAAAAAAAAAGGGTTGGGGGAATGGGAAAGAAATGCGCCATTTTTTAAAAAACCCGCCAGTGACCACCCAAAAAACCCCTATTTCCAAACAAGGGCGGGGAGGTCGGGGGATAAGTCCAAAGCAAAATGGGCCCCCAAAAGGGCGTAGGGACCCGGAGAGGGTGGGTAACCCCGCAGGTCTAGACCGGGGGGGGGACTTGTTGCGGGCCAAAAAGGTGGTACAGGCCTTCATAAAAAATCCCTTTACATCCTTTGCGGGGTCCGGCCACCCGTTTTAAAAACCGGGGAAAACAAGGGGCGACCTCCGTTTTCCCCCGGGTGTCCCGCTGTGGGGAGAGCAAAGGAAACCCCCTTTCAGAAAACCCCCAAACCCAAAAAGAAGGGGGCAAAAATGTTTTACCCAGGGGGTACCTTTGGGGGTTTTTCAAGGGGCCCCCGGGTACTTAAAGGTTCCCGGAGGACGATGTGCGGGGGCGGCCCCTCTTTCCCCCTGACGTCTGAGGCAACGGGGAAAAAGACGGCCTTTTATGTTTTTTCTCCGCCCCGGAAATGGATCACGTAAATTTAACCGGGGGGAAAACAAAAAACCCCCCTTGCTTGCCTTGATTTAGACGTTGGGGTGTTTGGGTAGAGGGAAGGGTTTTTTTGGGCAGGGAAGATTTCAAGGGATACCGACTCCCCCCCGGAAAGGGGGGCCATTCTTCCCGAGCGGCTTAAAGACCCGAAATCCAGATCCCCAAAGGGATATTTTCCCTTTTTGCAGGTTTAAAAGGTTCTGGGAAAAAAACCCCCCAGGTCTGAGTCTTCCTTTGGGCCCCCCTTTTGGGGTGAGGACGCCCGGGCCCCCCCCAAGAAGCAAATACTTTTTAAGAAGAAGGGTTTCTTTTGTTTCAGGGGGTTACAACACAGGTGCAGAGAAAAAATGTGCTTTCTCTTGGAAAAGGCTTTTTTGGGGTTGGTGGCCACAGTTTTTGGATTTCCCTGCTTTTTGGGGAGACCACTTTTGGTGCCCCCAAAGTCGAAAAAAAGCGGAATAAACTCCTGTAGTAAAATTGCAAAGCCCGGAAAACGTTGGGATGGTCGGAGGCGACGGGTCGAGGGCCCCTCAAATGACGGGGGAATTTAGGGGCCCTCTCAGGCCCCCTTTTCGAAAAATTTAAAATCCGAGGGAAAGGGAGGGGGTTTGGGGAAACCCGGGGACTTTTTAGCTTGGGAAGAGATGGTTTTTTCCCCGCAGGGTTTTTAGGGCCTGGCGGGGACATTTACTGGTGGGGGTTTCCCAAAAAAGGCGAAAAAAACCCGAATTTCATCCCAAGTAGAAAATACGCAGACTAAAAGGAAAATTCAAAAAAATTTATTGACAAAAATTTTTGGGAAACGCTGGAGCTTGCCAAGCCCAAGGGGAAACACTAAATACTCGGAAAATGCCTTTTTTCCCCTCATCAATTCCGGAAACCCCGGAAATTTTTAAAAGCCCCCGTAAATCCAATTTGGGGAAAAAAAACTTTAGCTCTGCGGGAAGGAAAAAGATCGAAGAGTTTCCGGGAAATTTTGGGAAAAAATTTTTGATATTTATCTTGTTGAGACCCGGGGTCGATTCCCGGGGCGTAAAAACCCTCCTTTTCTCCCCCAAAGAAAAATTGGGACCCGCCGGGGAAAATAGATTTGTTGGGTGAACCCTTTTTTAAGTTTTTTTTTAATGTACATACATAGCCTGAGCCCCCCGGGGTTTTGAGAGTGGGGGAGCCCCCACCCCGAGTGGGAAAAAACCCGGCAGCGGTCTATAGGGGAATTTGTAGGACGATGGGGAAAGGGGAAAGGGCTCACCCCGCTTTTCGGAGAAAGACTTTATGAAAGTTTGATACGGTGGGGGCAAGCCAGGTAAGGGTTGAGAGGAGACGCGGAGGAATGGGGCCACACGACGAGTGGTCCCAAATAGGCAGCAAGAGACTGGCAATCTCGACCCCAACGAAAAACTTCACCGTCTTCCAGTCGAGCACGGGGGTGTGACCTGCAGCCATGGAACCCCTAGGAGGACAGCCGGGGAAAGAGCGGGGTTGCACGAAAGAATGCGATCCTCTCCTTGTGTAAGCTCCGCTTGTAGGACCACGGTTCAGTCCAGAAGAGGAGGAGCACTCAAGAGTCCCACTAACGGAAAAGTGACAAGGGTTGGTTTTAAAAGCGGACCACCGAGAGAGATACTTGGCCCCCAAAAGCATCATCCATAAAATTCCCGGCAGACCCGGGAATCCAGGAAGGCAGACACTTGAAAAGAGACCCCGGAACGGGTTGTGACCAGAACTGGCAGCAAGAGCCATGGAGAGGGTTGTTCACACCTAGGGACGCCTTTTTCCCACGAACCCTAGGGTGAGTGTTTCCCGGACATTGCGGATGGAGCGGACAACCCCTGAGGAGATGTTCGGGGCTGCCACAGTAGAGGCAAAGGTTCTCCTCACATCGTCGGTTAAGTTCTTGTGGAGTCAGATGGGCTCTGTCCACTTGCATGGCCTCTTCCACGGCTTGCTGGGAAGGAGGCAGTGGAGGCCAAAAAAAACACCAGAGCAAGAGGGTAGACGACGTGTTTGCTGGTACATGCTCATGGCGGATCTCCTCCCGCCACTCGAGAGACGGATGTCAATTTCCGGGGGTCGCCAGAGGGATGAGCACGCTTAACGAAGACGGGGGTCCTGGGTGGAGAGGGCATTTAATCTGGTGGAGAGGCCCTTCTTGAACGTTGTGCACAATGGCATGTTTCAACCCAATCCAATGCTAGTGTGCGGAATTGCACAGGTAGTCACTGCAGAGAATTTCCCTTGTGCGGGTTTTTAACAAGGCAGTTTCAATGACGAGGTGGGGAGGCCCTTAAAGGAAAGCTGAACCCCTGCAGGAATGTCCCCCCAGTATGTGCCAGATGCCTCGATCCCGGGGGGGTTTCCCCCAAGACCAGGCTTTCCCGGAGGGAGATGATACGAAGGCCACCTTGGACCTTTCCGGGGGAATCCCCACCCATAAGTTCCCCGGGAGGGAGCACTGGGGAAAGAACCCTGAGACCTTTGGGTCCCCATCAAACTTAAAAGGGATGGCAAGGAGTTTAGCCCCCGGCGGACACCCCCGGAAAGTTGCCACGGGAGAAGCCAGCAGCCAAATGCTGCTGGGGATGGGGGGGAGCTCTGCTCATACTAGACAACGGTTATGCTGTGGCTTGCGGGGTGATTTGTTTGAATGCTGGGCCACATGGGGTTTCAGAGATTTGGTAGAGGCACTTGGGTGGGATATGGCCGAATCGAACTGAAAAGGGTAGGGAAGGGGGCCCTTGGACCACCACAAGGATGGTTTTAAGCCACGGCAGGGAGTGGGTCTAAGTGGTCCTGTTTTCACCGAGCCCCCCGAAAAGCGGGAGGTTTTGGGCTGCGGCGGATTGCTAAAAGGGTCGCTACCCGAGTGACTTGCTTGCGGGTGGAAACGAGGCGTTGTGCGGTACGAATCGTGAAGCGGGCTTGTATGGGGGACAGGCAGAAGGTCGGGGCAGGCAGTATGCTTGGGGTGGGGGACGGGGTAGAAGGTACGGTAAACGGTAGACAAACAAGATACTCAGGAAAGCTTCCTTTAGCACAGGGAACTATCTTTTGGAAAAAGGTGTAAAAAAGAGGAGGGCTTAAATGGGGTAATCCCCGGGTAACCAATCCCGGCGCGCTTTTTCCCTTTTAAAATTTTTGCCGTAGTCCCGCCGGCACGAAGTGCCCCCCGGGACGAGAGCGGGAACGGGGTAGGTATGGTGTCGAGCTGCGGAGGTGCGGGTGTGTTGTATCCATACAGGGGTGCAGGGACCCCCTAAAAATCACTTTCCCCCTAACTGCTATGCTTAAACTAAACAAGTTTAATTCTTTTAAACTCTCCTCATAACTAAGGCACCACTAGTGTGGTAAGATCGATGAGTTTATCTCAGGTGTTTACCAGACTATGTGTTGTGCTCTACAGCTATCATTTTCTTACAGAACTGTAGATTGTGAACTAGAACTAAGCTGATCTATGTCTGGCCTGGAACTGCACTCTGACAAAACGTTTTTAGGTGCAAAGCTAAGGGGTGTGGTGGAAACCCCAACCCAAATTGGGGGAAGCAATTGCAGGGTTTTAAGGAACATATTGGATGATTTGTCAGGCTGTGAAAAAACCTCAAGATTTCTCTGCAACATTTACTGAAAGGGGAACATATCCCCCCTCCCCCCTTTCTTGGGTGAAACGTTGAGCAATACTTTTTTGTATGATACTCATGTCAATTAAAGACTTTTACTTTGGAGATGCTGTCATCCAATCCACTCCCTTGAAAACTTTATTTAACATCCACCATCTGTTAATTTTAGTGAATTTGTTTTGATATTGTTGCCACCTAAAGTGTTTTTGCAGTAATTTATGATACTATTTTGGCATGGTTTTTTATTGCATCCAAACTCAATATATTTTGTAGTCTATTCTCTACTTTAAACTGTCTGGCTCTTCCATAATCTTTCTTGATGTTAAATCCCATAGGTGCCTGCTTTCTGCTACTTCAAACAGAAAATAAAGTATAAACATGAAAAGTAAGAAGAAAAGGTAATAAAAATATGAAGCAATTTTTTACAGAAAAAATAAATAATTTCTATGATATATACAGAATATAGTGTTAATCAGCTGTCCATAAGCAGGGGTAGCAAACTAATTATAACAGACAACAATATCAGCCTTAAAAGGGCTGGGGTGTGCCACAAGGCTAATAAAAGGCCAAAATGTCCTTTAAGGTTGTATAATTTCCAGCCCATTCCACCTCTTTAGCACTGAGCTTCCTAACCTGGAGGGTGTCTAAGATGCCTGGTTAGTGAAAGGGAGTTACTGAACAGAGCGGTCCTTGTTCATCCGCACTCGTTGTGTCCAAGCTCCCGTGGGCTATATAAAATAAATTGGAAGATTTAACACAATCTGTGGGCCTGGAGTTTGACATGTGCTCTAAAGCTAGCAGGATATTGTAAGGTATCATTAGAGGTCCCTAATTGTGGGACAGGGACATAATATTCATTTCTGGGCATACAAGAATATTATGGAGATGAAGAAGGTACAAAGACAATAGCTAAACTAATAAGGGGCATGGAAAGTGTTAGCTATGAGGAAAGGTTGAGGGCGACATGTATGAAATTTGGTGTTACATTAGTGAAGAAAGTGCCTGATTTATGAACCCGCTCCACAGCGGGTCATAAATCAGGCACATTCTAGCGCTCGAGCGACAGTTCGGGATCAGGTATACCACTGGCCCAGAAATGCCATAGCAGCAGGTGACACTTGTAGACAAAGGGGATAAAGGGGAGGTCAGGCATGATGTTTTAAATTGTGATTTCTCACCTCTGTCTACAAGTGTCACCCGCTGCAGAGGGTGTCACAAGGGGGCCTTATTTATTTTGTTTCCATTAGATTAGGGATGACTGCCCAAGTAGGAGGCTTGGGATCCCGTACTGGAGTTAGTAAATTGGTGTATATATAAGGCTTCCTGTTAATAGGTGGCGTTCCACCAGACTTGATAATAGAAAAGGAGCTATTCCTTCCTTCAGAAGTAGAAAGGGTTAAATGGTGAGGTTAGAAATCAGGTTTTTAAATAGTGTGTATAGAGGTTAAGAGTTATACATAATAAAAGTTACCTTTTAGTGTTTTATAGATAGAGAACTGATAGAGTTTAAGTTTGCCTATGGCAAAATAGTAAATATAGTGATTTATGAACCCGCTCTACAGTGGGTCATAAATCAGGTGCAGTCTAGCGCTAGGACGACATTTCTGGCTCAGGTATACTACTTTGAAAGTGGTATACTTGTTCCAGCAGTAATGCATCTAGAATTGCCATAGCGAAGCTATAAATCTATATCTTCGTACGGTTCAAGTGCGCCCCGCCTCCCGCACGCCCCCTGTAATGCGCCTGATAATGGCGTTTGGGAGGGTTTTCAGTAATGCGAACGTGGCTGCATCTGATGTCGAACTGAAAATACGCCAGACTTCTTTCACAGCCCAATTCATACATGTCCTCCTCAATCTGTGGAATAGCCTGTTTTAGACGCTTATCACAGAAGAACCAGATGAGGGCTTTAAGTACGTCTACGATAGTTACTTGCACCAAATGACTATTTTCACTTAAGTAGAAATATATACATTTATTGTTAAAATGTTGATCCAATCTGATCGGCATTTGGGATTAAACATTCCTTTTAGAGCAGAATAGTTCATGACTCATGAGTTCCATATTTTTGGATCAATAGTAGGAATGTGTGCGCGCGGGACACCAGCAGCAGTGAGGACTGGAGCAGGAGCAAGGATAGGTGAGTACACGAAAGCAGGTGGAGCCAGAGTCACAACAGGACCTGGAACCCCATTAAGCACCTCTTTTTCCACGCCTACCGACTACTTCAGGAAATGACGGGAAGACAAACACAACGCTGGAGTGTGCAGCTGTAATCACGGAAGACTCAGGAGAGCTGTAGCAGAGGAACAAGGCAGAACATAGAATGAGATCTTCTCCTTATGGGACCTCCCAACTTGTAGAGCCAGTGGCTTGGTATGGAACCGGACAGGCTCTTTCAGAATTTCCCCATTGATGGAGGAAGACTGCAGAAGTGTCACGGATCACGCCACGGTCCCCTGCCATGGACCGCCAGCGTGCTGTTCCTTCCTGGTACTTGCCTGTCCTGTTGCGACCTGGGGGTCCCTGCAGCAAAGTCCATCCCACTTTGCGGCGGGCTCCGGTGAAGACTAGGGGCCCCCTTAGACTCCGCTCTCTGGCGTGGTCTCCATATATCATCTCGCCTGCGGTGATAACAGAGGATCCACACCCGGATGTCAGCGGTCGGCGCTTCGGCATATGTTTGTCATCGCCCGACCGTTACAGAATGGGCTGACCATGGATCTCGTCGTGGTGAACTTGTCTACGATTTTCTGCTGCTGTCTTGTCAGTCTATGTCTGTCTGTCCGCTGGCTCATGCTTCGCCTAGAGTGTCTGTCTGTCCGCTGGCTCATGGTTCGCCCAGAGTGTCTGTCTGTCCACTAGCTCATGGTCCCGCCCAGAGCGTCCGTTGCCTAGTTCATGGTCCCGCCCAGAGAGTTCGTTGCCTAGCTCATGGCCCGCTCAGAGCGTCCATTGCCTAGCTCATGGTTCTCCCCAGAGCGTCCGTTGTCTAGCTCATGGTTCTGCCCAGAGCGTCCGTTACCTAGCTCATGGTTACGCCCAGAGCGTCCGTTACCTAGCTCATGGTTCCGCCCAGAGCGTCCGTTGCCTAGCTCATGGTCCCGCCCAGAGCGTCAGTTGCCTAGCTCTTGGTCCCACCCAAAGCTTTCGTTGCCTAGCTCACGGTCCCGCAAAGAGCGTCCGTTGCCTAGCTCATGGTCCCGCCCAGAGCGTCCGTTTCCTAGCTCATGGTCCCGCCCAGAGCGTCCATTGCCTAGCTCGTGGTCCCGCTCAGAGCCTCAGTTGCCTAGCTCCTGGTCCCGCCCAGAGCATCCGTTGCCTAGCTCATGGTCCCGTCCAGAGCGTCCGTTTCCTAGCCCATGGTCCCGTCCAGAGCGTCCGTTGCCTAGCTCATGATCCTGCCCAGAGCGTCAGTTGCCTAGCTCCTGGTCCCGCCCAGAGCGTCCATTGCCTAGCTCATGGTCCCGCCCAGAGCATTCGTTGCCTAGCTCATGGTCCCGCCCAGAGCGTCCGTTGCCTAGCTCAAGGTCACGCAAAGAGAGTCCGTTGCCTAGCTCATGGTCCCGCCCAGAGCGTCCGTTTCCTAGCTCATGGTCCTGCAAAGAGCGTCCGTTTCCTAGCTCATGGTCCTGCCCAGAGCGTCCGTTGCCTAGCTCATGGCCCCGCTCAGAGTGTCAGTTGCCTAGCTCCTGGTCCCACCCAGAGCGTCCGTTGCCTAGCTCATGGTCCTGCCCAGAGCGTCCGTTGCCTAGCTCAAGGTCTCGCCCAGAGCGTCCGTTGCCTAGCTCATGGTCCCGCTCAGAGCGTCCGTACCCATTTTGTAGCTTTCCCACCCTGAACCCCTCCCTTTCTTGCCTTTGCCCCGTTTGTTTCCTCCCATGCACCTGCCTTATCTAGGTGTTCCCTATACTGGCTATATTCAGTCTGTACTTCGTTTTGGGGTTGCCCCCGTAGAAGTTGTGGGCCCCTGACCTACGTGGAATGCTATTTTTGTGTTTTGGAGGGGGAGGAGGGGGCTTTGAGGGGGGGTACTGTCACGGTTCACGCCGCGGTCCCCTGCCATGGGCCGCCAGCGTGCTGTGCCTTCCTGGTACTTGCCTGTTCTGTTGCTTTCTGGGGTCCTGTGTGCGCACTGTGCCTCCTAGGGCGTGCGCGCGACAGCTTCCTGCCTTTTATTGGTTTCCTGTCCTGTGCACCTTCCTCTTTCCCTATGACCCCTGACTATAAGAGGAAGTTCCTGCCTTTGCTCTGGGTCAGCTCATTGCAGTCCTGTGCATTGCATTGTTTGCTGCAGTTTCATGTTGAGTCCATCTTGAGTTCCTGCCAGTGTCTCTGGACTTAACCCCTGAGATGCTGGTCCAGTTCCTGCATTCTATCAGAGCTCCTGACCATTTGTTTGTCGTCTTCTGCTGTATCCTGCCGTGACCCCTGTCCTGTGCCTGCTGTGTATCCTGTTGTGTCACCTGTCCTGTTCCTGCCGTATCCTGATGTTGCTATGTGTACGTTTATGCCGGCTGTATCCTGCTGCACATGCTACCTATGTTCCTGTCTACCATCGCCTGTGTTCCTGTCCTGCACCTTGGCTGTCACCGCAGGTAGCCACGTCGGGGGTTGCGACCTGGGGGTCCCCGCAGCGAAGTCCGTCAAGCTTTGCCGCGGGCTCCGGTGAAGACCAGGGGCACCTTAGACTCCGCTCCCTGCCGTGGTCTCCATATATCATCTCGCCTGTTGTGATCACAGAGGATCCACACCCGGATGTCAGCGGTCGGCGCTTCGGCATACGTTTGTCATCGCCCGACCGTTACAAGAAGCTTTTCAAGATGGTAAACAGGCAGCGCGGTACTTGGACACCAGAGACGGATGGACAAAGTTCTCAGGGGGACTGGAGTCCAGAATGGGAGGGACTTAATACATGAAGCCAGATGAGTCAGATGAGGAACAGAGATGTCTTCAACCAGGGATGCCTCACCCATGAGACCTAGGTGCTTTCCGGGGCGCTTTTGAGCGGACTAGGCAGTTTTTTTTAAGAAGTGCTTAGCATTGCCACAGTACAGGCATTCAGACTGGGCCAGCGAGTGCATTCCTCATGCATTAGATGAACACTATCCAGCTGTAGAGATCCATTTTGAGGAAATGAGGGGGGCCAGGTGAGGGAGATTTAGATGTAAAGTGAGAAAGGCTGGGAGGATGATGTTTGCTGGCAAAGCTCCGACTCTTTCTCTGAAAAATGGATGTCAATCCTGGTATCTAGAGCGATGAGGTCATCGAGGGTAGATGGAAGGCCACGACCAGCCAGCTCATCTTTGATTCACTCCGCGAGGCCCTCCTGGAAGGCTGCCACCATGGCCTCATTATTCCAGAGCAAAGAAGATGGAGCAGAGTTGTTGCATCCAGGTTCTTCAAAAACTTTACAGAAGGCACAAAAAAATTTCTGAACATCCACAGAACAGCGGGTCCCCTTGCTCCCAGAGAGGTGAGGCCCAGGTCAAGGCTTCATCTGTGAGCTTGGCTGATGATGAAAGCCACCTCGGCTCAATCAGATGGGAACTAGTGTGCTAGGACCTCAAAGTGGATGGTGACTGATTAATAAACCCGCCACGTCTTAGGATCACCATGGTAACAGGAAGGCAGAGGTAGGTGCAGGCTGAGACTGGCAATGGCAAGGAAACCTAAAGCTACTACAAGTACAGGTACAGACTTGACTTCAGCGAGACGAGCGGTGAAGGACAAGCGTCATGACGGATATAACAGTTGTGATGTGCTGGATATCAGACTGGGTCACATCGGCAGGATCCATGGTCAGTTTGTAATAAAACGGGTGAAAATGATACAGAGGGCCAGAGAGCAGGTTCTGAAGGGCTCCTATTCTTCACCAGAGCCTGCTGCAAGGCTGGACGGTCTTAGATTCGGGGTACCCACAGGTCGCTACTCCTGGAGTTTCTATTTGCAGTAAGCCGAAGTGCTGGACATAGGACGGCGGGAACAGGCATAGGTGATGGGTCACAGGTAGGTACAACCGTAGGTAGTAGCAGAGTCCCAGGCACCTGGCAGACTGGTGTAGTGGCAAGTATCAACAGTACAGGAACAGACTGGCGTAATGCAGGACCCAGGACGTCAGTAAATGCAGGTAACCAGACACAGCAACCAGTAGTCAAGAGCAATGTGAAACAGGCAGGAATTCCCATGTGGTCAAAGGTCATTGGTCAGGTAATTAGTGTACTGTCTCTATAAATTTTGGTGAGCTGGCCCACAGTGCCCTAGGGAGGATGTGTGCTCGAGCGTGAGCTAGAGCCGCAACAGGGACATATCCACGCAGCCCAAACCGGGGACCGCGGCATACACGTGACAGATCTTAGTGATATAAAATACATTTAAAGGACCTAAATTATATTATATTAACATGGGACATATATGTAATATGTGCAATAAAAATTGACACTTTATTGATGTATTATATATTTTACTTTGACTGTTGGCAGGTAAAGGGGCATTCTGACTTTATCATGCTCTAACACAGATGTCAACCTCAGGGACCTGTCATCTTATGTGGCGCACGATAGCTTGGACACAGCGAGTAGGAATGGACAATGTCTGGACACAAATGGACCTCCTCTCCATTTTCACTGAAGATGCAGCTAGCTCTTGCCAGAGGTAGCGACACCAACACAGGGAGTGGGAACTATCCTGGATTTGGAGTTACAGTATGCACCTTAACACAGCTTTGTTTAGTAACTAAGACTAAGTCCACAGAGCACACAAAAATGGTCAGATTTTCAGTGGTTTTAATATTTTGAAACCGCTGAAAATCTGACTGTTTATGAATTCCATAGATTTTAAAAAGAAAAACAACCTGTAATCTACACAGGTCGTTTCTTTTTAAGCTCGTTTTCTGGCACCGGCAGATTTAGGTACATGTTGCTAAATCTGCTGGTGTTTTATGTTTTGCCATCAGTTTCCCGTACATTCAATTGTATGGATCGACAGCAAAAAAACCAAAAACTGACCGCGTTTTTTGTGAAAGCAGTGACAAAAACTGCAGTTGTGCATCGGACAAAAAGCTGTCAGATCTCCAACATTTTTTGTCCTTTCCTGTGTGTTTGAAGCCTAACAGGTGGTGGCATGGCTCTGATAACCCTAACCAGGCACCCACGCCACCCCTCAAGGTAGGAAACTAGGTGCTAAAGAGGGGGACCTTTTACTGGCCACATGGCGTACCATGGCCCTTGGAAAGTAATCACAATGCTGATGTGACCCTCGGTTATAACGAGTTTAACACCCTGGCTCTAACAAGTCAACAGAAAAATTAGGGGAGCTGGGAAACAAATGATAGAATGCATAGAAGTCATAGAATGCGCCTGAGTTATGACCCGCTCTACAGCGGGTTCAAAAATCAGGCGCATTCTAGTGATCGGGCGACAGTTCTGGATCAGGTAAACCACTTTGAAAGTGGTATACCTGTTCTAGCAGTAATGCGCCTAGAAATGCCATAGCGAAGCTTTAAATATGTAGCTTCGCTACGGTTCTAGTACATTTTTTAAATCTCCTGCATGCCACTCCCAGGCGCATTACATAGCTCTTTGTAATGCGCCCGATCTCTCCGATCTCGGAGATTTAAAAATGTATGAACGGTGCTGCGCTTAACATAGGGTTGAAAAGACGCCAGATATCTGGCGCAGTCCCGTTCATACATTCGCCAAAAGTGTTGTTAAGATACAAAAAAAAAAAAAGCAAGAGGAAGATAAAAAAAATCTAAATCACTGTGATAGAAAGAATATAGAAGAAACAAAAAAATGTTCTGGGAAAAGACCTCTCTGGACCGTGCATCCTTCTTATAAGTACTTAAGTGACATCAGCACAAATAAATGAACACTTTAAAATGTTAATAATATATGATACAGAATTAGTCTTTGAACTGAAGCAAACATTAACAAGCTTTGAAAATGGTTTAAAGGTTCAGTTGCATATGTTATATAAATGAAGCTTTAAGTGGGGATGGTTGGATGTTGTAAAAATAAAAATTACAATCATATCGTGAAATAATATGAAAGAGACTGGAAAGCTACTACTTAGCCAGATTAGAGAGAGAGGATTTCTGCAGCAGATTTTATCTTTTGTGTAATAGATTTCGTTTTGTATCAGGACATGGATTAGCCCCATTTAATAGGGATAACCGTATCCTATCTTCTGCTTCCATGGTTCTTAGCAGAAACAATGCTAAATAAGTGACATGTTACTTATTTAGCATGTAAGACTGCGCAGAATTTTCACACCGTGGACTGTCAAATCCATGTAAAAAAAAATCTGTGTTGTACAAGATACAGCGTAGATTCCAATTAAGTATAATGGAAGCTTTCCATTGAGATATTGTGTGAATTTCGGCATGGAAAGCGCACAGACTTTAGTGCGTAATCCACATGCTTTTGCACCCAAATATGCTGTGTGAACTTCCCCTGGATGGAAAACCAGTAAAAGGTTCTGAAGTTCAAAAAATGTTAACCTACAAGCCTATAAAAAATGAAGATTAACCAAAACTTAGTAGATATCTAAAACAGATAATATTAAGTCAGTCAGAAGAGCTAGAACCGGAGCTTCTTGAAATTTGTTTACAGTGCACAAAATGGATAAACATAAAATGGATAAAAGGAACAGCTCATCCTTGTACCAGTTAAAAGTCATACAGTATAGGTAGAGAGCAGTTCAGTAGATGAATTACAGCTAGAGAACAGTTGAGTTAGAGCCACTATGAAGGCAGTATTGCTAGTATTGCTGTCAGACGACTGTCCTCACAAAAACAAAGGGTAAAAAGTAATTGGTAAAAGTAGTTATTGGTGAATGGAAAGGAATGGAACTGTTCCTGTAAAGTAATATGAGTAATTAATGCGGATAACCTTGCTCAGATAGTCCTGGTAGTAGACAGCCTAAAAACCTAGTATTTTTCATACAATGAATTACGTTATCTGGCATTAGGCCAGGTCCCTGCATCAAGAGTGGATAGTCAACATTCCACCTTTCTGGTTCTTGATTTCCTGCCCATATTACATCAACAGAGGTCATAATAATGTACAAAAGCATACGAGAGCTAAGGCTGCTCTTTCACTCCGGTCACCTAATTTCCCTACTCAGGGAAAGGATTTAAATTATAAAGGGTAATCTATAGTTAGGTATCAACCTTTCTTCAGGTGATTACAATGTACTTTTAGACAAACAACACCATTTTTTTTTCTATTTCTAGTTTATGTTTTATTTCTAGTCTAGTTTTATGTTGCCCCTACCTACAATCCGAAAGGGCCCATACACAGACACCTTTCTCCTTTTGCCTTCCAAAGACCACTATCAGATTGCATCTCCCTCCTACCTCTGCCACTTTCCACTCTCTTTACCCTCTCCTCTTTCACACAGATTCCTGCCATCAGTTCACCAGACACCTTGGCCATGTTGGGCTTAGAAATTGCTAATGGTGACCCACAGTCCAGTACATAGAGTAGTTACAGAGCAGTGCAGGACATGGAGCACAGGTCAAGAAAGATATAGTACTAATATTGCAGATAGAAAGCATTACAGTACATAGAAAACAGGTAGAGATCAGTATTGTGTTAAAGCACTGTACGGGTGTGTTCACACGGCAATGGACAAATACCGGTCGGTTTATCGGACCGGTTTTGGGCCGGTTTGTGTGCTGTGCACTTGGCCGGGGGGTGGTGGGGGGTGGAGGCTTTTCTCCGCGATGAGCCCTCCCCCTTCACATTCATTTGCACAGATTCCGTCCGAAAACTGGATGGAAGAATGTGCATGTAGAACGCCTTTCAGGCGGCTTGCGGGCGGAAAACCCGCGCAGTGGGGACTCCTGCACAGGTTTTCCATAGAGCCCAATTGTACTCATTTTCGGACGGTTTTTCAGGCGGTCTGCAAAACAGCAAACCACCTGGAAAACCGTCCGAAAACCCTTGCTGTGGGAACATGCCCTACTGCAGAGAAGTTCCATTAAACAACAGATCAATGCATGCTGTTCAGTCATATAACATCCTCCTTTGGGTCAACCTGTCATCAATGTGATGTCTGTTTTACCAGTGAAATGCCCACACTGCTTGATTTGGTTTTTCTAAACAATGTCACGTGCCATAGGTTTATAATGTTAAAAGTTCAATGTTGTTAGTTATGATGGTCCACAAAACATCATTGAAAGTTGAAAAAAAGTAATTTGAATCAATTTTGTGTAGTGTAAATAAATATATATATCTGTCATATAAAAGAAAATAATACTAAAATGAGTGTAATCTGATAAATATGTCACATCTTTCAGTTTAAAGGGGTTGTCTCACTACAAGGATTGCTTTTTATGTTAAAGAAACAAGTCACTTTGCAATATGTGTCCATTACCAACTTCCTACCTATTCCTAGGTATCCCCTCTTGTGTAAACTGAATCAGCTCCTCATATCTCTATAGCTACAGACTTCATAGTTTCATAGTTTGTAAAGCCGAAAAAAGACGAGACGTCCATCCAGTTCATCCTGTTGTGCTAAGGTGTTGATCCAGAGGAAGGCTAATAACCCCTATGAGGTAGTAGCCAATTGTCCTCATTTTAGAGAAAAATTCCTTCCCGACTCCAATCTGGCAATCGGTAAAAATCCCTGGATCAATGACCCTCTCCCTGAAATCCTAGACACTATAACTTGTTATATATATATGCTCCAGAAAGGCAATCCAAACCCTTTTTGAACTCTGTTAGTGAATTCACCATGACAAGATCCTCTTGCAGATAGTTCCACAGTCTCACTGCTCTTACAGTAAAGAATCCCTTTCTATGTTTATGTAGAAACTTTCGTTCCTCAAGACGTAGAGGATGCCCCCTTGTTCTAGATACAGTCCTAGGTATAAATAAATCTTGGGAGAGATCTCTATATTGACCTTTGATGTATTTAAACATATTTATTATGTCCCCCCGAAGCCGTCTTTTCTCTAAATTAAATAACCCTAATCTTGCTAATCTTTCTGGGTACTGTAGTCCACCCAGTCCTTTTACTTTTGTTGCCCGCCTTTGTACCTGTTCAAGCTCTACAATGTCTTTCCTGTGCACTGGTGCCCAAAACTTTACACAATATTCCATGTGTGGTCTAACTAATGACTTGTATAATGGGAGAATAATGTTCTCATCATGTGCCTCTATGCCCCTTCTAATGCACCCCATGATCCTATTTGCCTTGGCAGCTGCTGTCTGACACTGGCTGCTACAATTAAGTTTACTGTCCACCAGGATTCCCAAGTCCTTCTCCATGTCACTTTTACCCAGCCTTTTTCCATTTAACATGTAGTCATGTAATGAATTTTTCCTCCCCATGTGCATAACCCTGCATTTATCTGTGTTAAACCTCATCTGCCATTTCCCTGCCCAGGCCTCCAACTTATCCAGATCCCTTTGTAATAACACATTATCCTCTATTGTGTTGATTACTTTACAGAGCTTTGTATCGTCTGCAAAGATCGATATTCTACTGTGCAATCCATGTGTAAGATCGTTAATGAAAATGTTGAAGAGGATAGGGCCCAATACTGACCCTTGTGGTACCCCACTAGTAACAGCAATCCAGTCAGAGAATGTACCATTAATTACTACCCTTTGTTTTCTATCAGTGAGCCAGTTGCTTACCCACTTGCACACGTTTTCCCCCAGTCCAAGCATTCTCATTTTACTTACCAACCTTTTATGTGACTTGTTCAGTCTCTTGTGATAGGCTGCCATTGCTGGTTGCTATAACTACAGACCTGGTGTCCTCAGCAGGCCTGTAGAAGCCTGTAAATGTCCCTGAATTCAAAAATGAAACCGAGAAAACAGGACTGAGGTAAAATGAATCGATGTAGTGAGACAACCCCTTTAATGTTTCATTATTATGTGCTGTAAGTGAAGTAATTGCATCAATATTGTATACTTACTCTAAGGAGCGGTGGAAAAATGTGTTTAATGACCTTGATATTGTAGTTATTTGTGAAGTAGAGCTTGGTTTATAGAGCCACTTTAAAGTACAGTTGACAAAAGCTTTGAGGTTGAGAGGTTTAATGGTTTAATTTAGCAACATAAGGCGACTGCTGAAGATTGAAGTTATCTTGTATAAATGAATTATTGATGCCAGTCCCTAGAATGCTTCTGAAATATTTGAGAAAAGAGTTTAATATTGATGCAGTTTTTTGTTACCCGCCACTAAATATTAAGTGAAATAATTAATTTGTGTAATGAATTTTTGTGGCAAATAAATCTAACCCCCCCCCCCAAAATAAAAATACACATACAAAAACTATACAAAAAATTAAACAACCTGTTAGAAGTGCATTACCCCTTTAAGACTCTTTCATGCTTGTTACTTATCCTTGGCCTGAAGTTGAAGTAGATCCAGTCTGAGTTCTCACCAGTGTCCAATCAATGGATGTGGTAGTGTATTTAAACCCACTGCTAGGTGCACTGCCTTTGATTCTCTCTGTGTTTCCTGGCTTTTACAATGCTTACGTTTTGATTAATTCTTTTCTGTTTTTTTTTTTATTCTGGCTTTGCGGTGGGCTCTGTTGAAGACCTAAAGGGTATCTAGGACTCTGCTACCCACAGGGTATTTGTCACGTACATACCTATAGCATATGATGGGGAGGCCACTGTAATGGAGTTGATTTATTTCTACTCAGATCTATTTGCACTCACCTCTCCCTCAGGTGGCAAATCGAGCATAAATCACACTCCAAGACAGTTCCAGGCACCCCAAAATATTTCGCTACCACCACCTTCCTTCAATAATCAAAAAGAAAAAGGAAATCAGAGGGAAGGGCTCTGATATGCAAATATCACTTACCAACAATTGCAGGGTTAAACACTATCTCACTGTTCTCCAGCAGTCACATGGTTAAAAAATACTTTTTCAAGGTTATAGATTCTTAGAGCAAACAAGGGCTAACTTATTAAAATTTTATATTTTTAATAGAAAAAACTTAGAGTGCTTACATAGAGTACACAAATACATTAAAATGACATGCATACAACAGTTATAAAATAAAAGGGAGAAAGTTGTAGAAAATACTTAACTCTTTAAAAAATACTTATCAGTAGATATTTCAAGTCCCGGGGAGCACGGAAGGAAAATGGATCCCAACTTCAATATAAGAAAGAACTCCCAAGCCGCGAACGATTATTGGTCATTGACAGTGTATTTTATAGGCCACTCGATCATCTCAGGTTTCCAAACCTCCCATCAATTAATTATGATAATTAGTTTGTACTTAATTTGCTGGGAATATGATAAGGTGGGTCGGACAACTCATCCTTAATGAGGAGTATTACTCACTTCGCCTACTAGATGGCATCCACAGGCTATTCTTTAGTTTTACCAGGTCCTTTGAACTCTGACCTTTCCTGCAACAGACACTTTCCCAGGCCAGGTTATCACCACAGGTAATCACCTCGCTTCATCTGCGTTATATGGCCCGGGCAGGTCAAGGGGCATATCTGGCCTGGCTGTCTTGTTACATACTAGTGAAGTCTGTATCAGGGGCGTAACTACCGGGGTAGCAAAATGTAGCAGTTGCCCGTCGCTTAGTGGGGCCCGCGCCTTGGGGCAGCTGCTACTGCGTCCGCTACCCCGGTAATGCCGCTTCTGGGCCCGCCGGCAGTGAACTTAACAGATCACTGCGGCGGGCGCGAAGCTGAGGGGCCCGGCGCATACTGCCTCTGAACGCCCGGGCCCTCCGGCCCGAGCGTTCAGAGGCAGCGCTGCCCAAAAGAAGCAGAGCGGAGCGACGATCCCTCTGCTACTTCCCCTGCCGCCCTCTGTTTATCACTGGGCGCGCTGCAGCCTCTCTGCAGCCTCTGTGCACAGCGCGGGCGGCGCGATGATGTTACGTCACCGCGCCGCCCGCGCTGAGCACAGAGGCTGCAGCGCACCGCATCGGGGGAGCGTGGACCGAGGTAAGTAAACTATTTCTTATTTTACCTGCCCCTAAGCCTGCCTGTATACCCCCTAAAACCTGCCTGTATACCACTAAGCCTGCCTGTATACCCCTAACCCTGCCTATATACCCCTAAGCCTGCCTATATACCCCTAAGCCTGCCTGTATACCCCTAAACCTGCCAATATACCCCTAAGCCGTGTATACCACTAAGCCTGCCTGTATACCTCTAGGCCTGCCTTTATACTCCTAAGCCTGCCTGTATATACCCTAAGCCTGCCTGTATACCCCTTAGCCTGCCTGTATACACCCTAAGCCTGCCTGTATACACCTTAGCCTGCCTGTATACACCCTAAGCCTGCCTGTATACATCCTAAGCCTGCCTGTATACACCCTAAGCCTGCCTGTATACCCCTAAGGCTTTCCTGTATAACCCCTAAGCCTGCCTGTATACCCCCAAGCCTGCCTATATACCCCCCAGCTTGCCTTTATACCCCCCCAGCCTGCCTTTATTTCTCCCCAAGCCTGCTTTTTATACCCCCCAGCCTACCTAGATAGCCCCCAGCCTGCCTAGATAGCCCCCAGCCTGCCTAGATACCCCCAGCCTGCCTAGATACTCCCAGCCTGCCTGCATAGCCCCCCAGCCTGCCTATATACCCCTCAGCCTGCCTATATACCCCCCCAAACCTGCCTTTTATACCCCCCCACCTGCCTTTATACCCTCCACCTCCCATATAGCCCCCTAAAGGCGCCTATATAGCTCTAATTTTGCCTGCCTGAATACCCTATACTACCGTGAAGCCTGTCTGCCTATAAAGCCCCTATAGACCCCTAAAGCTTTCCTACCTTTAAAAAGCCCCCGAAGCTTGCCTGTCTACTTATATGGGGCCCCTTTAGCTACCTAAACCTTACCTATATGGCCCCTATAGCCCACCTAAACCCTGCCTGCCTATATGGGCACTCTATTGGCTACCTAAAGCTAGCCTATTTGGAGCCCCATATATCCTATCTAAACCCTGTCCCGCCAAATGGACCCCATATAGCCAGGGGGCAGGTGCTGGAAAAGTCAGATTCCCAAGATATTTTGTGTCTAAATCTGCAGGGACAAGTGGTCGGGAGATGTCATCATGAGGGACTGGACCGGATTTCAGAACAAAAAGGGAAAATCCAACGACTCATCCCGAGAAACGTCACTTGTGATCCCAAATGTAAGTACACTGTAATCACATATGTCTAAAAGAGCCTGTGTACACGGTGTCTACCACAATTTTGGTCACTGTATGATGGTTTTATACAGTCTCAGACCTGTGTACACTGGTGTCTACCACTATATTGGGCACTGTATGGTGGTTATATACAGTCTACAGAGCTGTGTACACTGGTGGTCTCCCACTATATGTCACTGTATTGGGTTATATACAGTCTGCAGAGCCTGTGTACACTAGTATATACCACTATAAAGGTCACTAATGGCGGTACTATTGGTCTTGGTGTACTGATCAGTAATAGTGTAGGGGTATTATTCAGTCACGATGTGGTGGTAATTTGTGGTCATGTTCTGGTAGTATAATCAAGTACATATGTAGTAGGGTTATTGATAATATTGGTGGTGGTATTGTGGATTTGTTTGGTAGCAGTAGGATGGTGATATGTGTGGTGAGGTATTTGCCCCTTGTATTATCTACAGTATCTAACAGCATGTCCTGGTACATGGTCGTGGTCAGGGAGGTTGGCGAGGGGGGGGGATAGGGGGCCCCATCCTAAAGTTTGCTTTGGGGCCCTGGCTTCTCTAGTTACTCCCCTGGTCTGTATATGCAAAGGGCAATAAAAATTCTGCGTAACAGACAGAGAATGTCAGCACTGGGTAATGTAAAAAGGAGGTAATATACCATATAGTATCAGGAACCAGGAATAGTTTTTTTTTTGTTTTTTTTTTAAAGGCGGTAGAACATTTCACAGAAAGGGGAGGAGGTATCACATCTAGTTAGTCAATTGAAATATAGTATACAAATGATATGGGATACACACAATGCTCTAGTGTAATACATTACAGTATTGTATTGCAGATAGCTTGTTTGACTGGTTTTCCCTTGTTCTGTCTTTTCCAATTGCTTCAGTGTTTGGGGAATAGCTTACATTTTCAAGACAATGAGACAATGAGAGACACAATTAGGTGAACGGAGTTCAAAAGTATGATTACTTATCACAGGAAAACAAAATGATGCACTACCTTATTTAAACTTATTTAAACGTAAGCATCATTAACCTGGCCGAAGCAAATCGGGGGATTGCAGGATCTCCTTAGGGCCAGAGTTAGATTGACAGGGCCACCCTTGTTTTTAATAAGGGTAGAACCGTTTTCTTCAATTTTACCTCCTCTCAGACCCAGATTTTGTTTCGGTGGATCAAGAACACTACAATTAAAGAGGATGTTGATACTAACAAAACAAACCATGAATATATATGATGTTTTCATGATTCTGTGAAATACACTGGTTTGGTGGTCCCTATCTAATCTATGTGCTGAGAGATCTCTATGTTCATCCAGATTTTTGGGGAATTTGGTAATATATTTTTTGTGAATTTTAAGTTTTATTGAATATTAAAAGTTATATTTTAGCTGTATGATGGAAGTGACTACAGTATGAAAATGGTGTTTGGCCAGAGTAAGCCAGACTAAGGCAATGTTCACACGGCTTATTGCCGACGTAATTGCGGGGACGGATTTCGCCCTGCAATTACTCCGGCAGCCGTGCAGTGGGGGCGGGGCGTGTGGTCGGCAGCTCGCTGGCCCCAAAGACACTCATTATTCACGGTGCGTACACGCCGTAAATAGTGTGCATGTCACTTTCTCCCCCCTCGGCGGATTCGCCGAGCGGGAGAAGAGACGGAATCCATAGTTCTCTATGAGAACTGTGGATTACCGTAGTTACTGGGACGGATTGTAGCCGTACTGCAGCGCAAATTCGGTGCGCAGTACGCCGCCAATGAGTCCCAGAATAAGCCGTGTGAACGAAGCCTAAGTGTACATATCCATGAGTTTGTACAGAAGGTCAAATTGGTGTGAATATCTTAACTTCTGTGTATGCAGGACAGTGACCTCTATGGACTGGTGTTAGTACAGCGGATATCCAATTGGTGAACTCCTTGAAATAGCACAGAGACAAATTGACACACAGTCTTTTGAATGCAGTCGTCATGAAGGCTTTACTTAAATGAAGCACTTTAAGCTTAGTGGTCACAAGTAATATATATACAAATACAGATGCTTAGCATTTCTTAAAAAGAAGCATTTTGTTTAAATAATAGTTGTATCTTTCCAAAATAAATAAAAATCATTAACCCATATTAGTCTACAAGTCAAGTTTAAATAGGTATCAGTTGCCAAGCTTGGGGAAGAAGAACTTTGACTGACCTGTACAGAACTTTGACCTCAGCCCCTCAGCCTTGATATTGATTATTTTTGGAATAAAATAGAACTCAGGTTACATAACAGAAATTGTGGTTCTTTGCTGAATCAACAATAATTTACTAGTTGCAAAACATACTGGACAGCTTTCCTGTAAGTGTAGGCGCTAATAGGAGCAAAGAGAGACCATTCCAATTTTTATGTCAATGGTTTGGAGATGAAATCTTCAACAAGCTACAAGGGTGTGATAAGGACATAATGTTCAGGTGAATAATCTATCTACCGATGTATTGTAATCTCAAAATTGCATTCATACAGCTCTAAGTGTCTTAATAATACAGCAGATCTAATATTATGTGCTGTAAAATTATCAAACACGTACCATACAATTTAACATATTGCTTGTCAAGTAAAAAATTTTATTACCAATATTATTCCTGTAGTTATCCTTGTAAACAGGGTTGATGCAAATGTTGTGTGATTTGATTTCTCAAGTTGCTCTGTTATAATGTTAGCCATCATTATATTGATTTATCATCTAAAAATAATTATCATTTAATTAGAGCTTTAAGCCAGTGCATTCCAGCTGATGATTTGAGTTGATTGCATCTCTATAGTAGTTAACCTAGTGTTTCTTTTGTCAAACAATTCTCTAGTAATAAAACAGAATAAAAGACATGGGGAAGAGTCTATTCATTAATTTCCTCAAGTTTCATGGCATAGAAAGTTTGCCAATTATAGCACATGACATATTTGAGCTATCATTTGTGACTTTTCTTACTTTCTGTCATTTATAAGAATAGCCAGGTACGCTGGGTGAGCTTAATATAAAAGGGGCATCTTTACAAAACAGCATTAATTTAGACAGAAAATATCACAAATTACAGCAAAAATCTGAGCTTGCTCATAGCAGATATAGATTTTACTTTGTATTCCATTTTTGCAAGATAGTTGTATCACAAGTATTAATGGGGTGTTCTCATCTCATTGATTATGCTTTTCACATGTAAGCAAATAATGACTACTACCAAATACTTTGCTGTTCTGATTTTGTTTCATATATTCAGCTTATTTACACAAGCTTCCTAGGCTAATGGCCACCTCTCTCTACTCTAATACTAGTGACATCACTGTGTCTTATCAGCAGGGCGGAGCTTTATGAGAGGATTTTTAACCCTTTTGAGTAACTGAGCAGCAAGAAGCCTTGTGTTATTCTGTCAGGTCTGCAGAGCATATAACTGTATATTTAGATACAAAGATAACAATGTGACTCAGCAGCTAACAATGTCTCTTGGCAGTATGTAAGTTTTTCTTTGTCACTAAACTGTACAATCTTATAAAGAAATACGCAGAATCTTATTTTTTCTCAGCGCTTATATAACATTTTAGTGATAACACTAAATATCCCTGCATGCCCCCAGAAAGAAGCTTCCTCTCATGATAAATACAACTCTGCTACCTCACATTTATAACCAGACATCCTGCTGGGATAGTGGTATGTTTTCTTTCAAAATCCTTCATCACCAATGTTTCTTTATCAGGCTCAGCTAGGAATAAGAGCTAACCGAGCTGAAATGTCAGTCAGGGTACATTTACACGGCAAAGACCATGTAGTTGGTCTTTTTTTGTCACGCAGGGGGATGGCTTTTGTCCACAATTCAAGCCATCCCCCTTCGCACCCACATGTTCATGTCCGACCTGAAAAACAGGCGAAAGAATGAACATGTTCTAAGTTTTTCGGAACGCCGGTGGTGTAAAAAACCATCTGGTGTAAAATCTGTGATGTGGGGACTGCTGCACAGTTTTTCTATTGAAGACTATGGGGGAGCGTTGCTTGTTGGTTTTCAGACAGTTTGTAAAACCGCAAACCGTCTGAAAAACCGACAAATAAACTGTGCGTGGAGACAAGCCCTCATTGTTGTAGAGCCAACCCCAGCCTGCACAGGAAGTGGGAGCCAAAGGTGTGTGTGTGTTTGGGAGCGGAGGATGGAGGCAGGAGAAGGGGGGACACAGTGTCTGTGAAACAGGCAGAAGGGAAAGCCCTTTAGTAGGCATGCACCTCTTGCTGCATTTTACTCTGATACACTTTAGTTGAATAATCTTCACCTTGACATGCAAAACCAGATTTTGTTTAGCAGCTGCAAATATCTGGCAGGTGAAATAATATGTTTCAGATAGTTAAAGACAATACAAAGTTCTTAGAATCCAAACTATGATTTAATGACCCTTATAGGTAAAGTAAATAGGATTTGAATGTTCCTTGATTTCCCAAATAACATGTATCTTCTGAAATTACCCCTAAAGTACCTCTAGTATTTCTGTATTTAGTTACCTCCAGTTATGTCTATCAGTAGTTCCTTTTTTTACAGGTTGAACATGAGCACTGAGAAGGGCCTTCTATGGTGGGTCTCTCTCTCTCCCTGCTAAGTGGGCCAGTGTATGAGCAGTTTGGCCAGTCTTACTGCACAGAGCAGGCATGTGCTGTAAGAATGAATGTGTTTGCAGGCTTATTAGATTCTTGGCACGCAGAAGGTGCTACTCATTTGTGTTCATCCTTAAAGCTGAGTGTGTGCTTAAGAAGAGCCACTTGAACTGTCAATGAGTACATTTGGAGAAAAATGACTGGTAGCTGGGGGGAGAATGGTGATGGGGGAGGACTATGAAGTGTATTTTCTCAGTAGTAAGTGCTGGTCATGTGTGTAGACTAGCGAAAGTCTCTGTTTACTCAGTAAAGATAGAAAATTGAAAAATAAATAGGATTGAAAACTCATAGAAGGACATCACATTGTATGTATATTAAAGCATGTGGCAATATACTTTGAGTATTTGATAGGGTAGTAGGCTTTTGAAAACAAAAAAAACCCCACAGATTTTGATTCAATTTTTTTAGTATATAAGAAGCTGTGGTTTTACACAGTCAGGTTATATCATTATGACCACTTTCTACTTTAGATAATAGTAGCACTGTCAGAGTAACGGAGTTGGTAGACCATTTTTGCTTATGGTACCAGAGAATACAAAAACACACACAGCAATATAAGTATACTGCAGTTCTGCAGATAATCTAGTCTGGTTCGAAGACCATGCCAAAAGCTTTTCAATACTCCCCTGGCCCCCTAATTCCTAAGTCTTTAACCTAATTAGGCATCTGTGGGATCACCTCAATATTTGTGTTCACTGAATGGATCCTCCTGCACTCCCTCCAGCAGCTGTGGGACATACTGCAGTCAGCATGGCTCCAGATACCTGTGATACATTTGCCCACACTTAGTAAAGTTTGGGGGACACTAAGGGTTGGTGTGGTTGGGTCCTCCGTTATTTGTTCAATTATGGTGTTTGGTCTAATGTTTCTGTTGGTCCTCAGTTCCTCCCCCTTTCCTGTTGTGGATACTCAGTCATTCCTATGTGCATTGAGGTGCCAAGAGAGCAGATGTGTGGCCGAATGGGCGACAGTTGGGCATCTCCCAAAGTGTGACTGTGATGCGGTGGCTTGGAAGAAGAGGCATGAGATGGATGGGTGGTGCTTGAGGTTCTTAGTTTTGTGGAGTTGGACAGGGCCCTGTGGGTTTTGGTTTTACATATCGGGGTCAACGACCTTGGGATTGTTTCTGAACATAAAATATGACCTGTTGCGGTTATGGAACTCTTTACTTTCCTGGTGGTTGTCTGGTCAGACATTGTTTTCCGGCAGCACTGGAAGGAGGCTAGGTCTGTGAAGAGTTTGTACCGGCCAGAGTGAAAGTCTACAGATCCGTTGCTAGCTTTACGCACCTGTAGCTGGAATCAGGTGAGGAATATTTCTGAAGGTCCGACGAGGTTCACTTGACTGTGGTGGGGCTCGATCTACGGATCCTGGGGATACAGCAGGGAGTGAAAAGTGCGCTAGGGGTGGTGGGGGACTTGCATGCATGAGGAGTCATTTTATGCTCGCTGTGCTGGCAGATCTTCCACTTCATGTCTATGGAAGTTTTGAGTATATTTTTAAAAATGTTATAGAAAAGAATGGCGGTAACTGCACAAACACAGCCATCTATAATCTTATAATCTTCTGCACAAAGTGTAGAATTTAACTTTGCTATTGCTATTTCTGAGTTACTATAATAGATATTCTGTGTAAAATAAATCCTTATAATATTATTAAATATGACTCCAAGGTGGAACTTTATCATCTACTACAGTTCTAGAATGTGCAAAAATGTGGAGCTACATGGTAAAAGTAAAAAAAATATACAGTACATATATTTTTAGAGAAGAAATATCTGTATTACAGGAATATATTATCTGTACCGCAACATTTTCCTTTATTTCAGCATCTGTGGTACTTTTAAAGATACAGCAGAAAGTAAAGAAGGGTTATACTAATATGAAGCAGACTGATTAGGAATATTTACCTAGAAGCGAATGTAGTTTTTAGTTGACCTAATTAATTTTGCATCAGGAGTCTGATGTATTAATATATACAAGGTCAAATTAATGGTTTGTCTACTGAGCATTTCCTAATGTGCAGACTAATTAGAATAAGTATAATCTCATAAAATTTTAAATACATTTTGGTTCTAATTTATTATATACAAGTCCTCACAATCTATTAAATTATTGTGCCACAATAAAACCCATTGATATAAAAATGTTTCTAGTGTATATGACAATAAATCTAAGTTATTTCTATAAAAAGCAAATTAAGATTAGTCCTAAAAAAGTATCCCGTTCCCATGTCGAAAGCTGTTATGCCAAAATATTTTCATTTAGGCATTATTGCTAAGTCTACCAAAAAGATAACAACACTACAACACTGAACATCAAGACTTAAAGGATGTGGCTATTTTCTGCCTTAAGCATGCAGAAAATGTTTTGATTTTTGGCTTACCTACTCTTAAGAGCTATGATTTTTTTCAGATTTTGCTGATGTTGTTAGGGGTAGCGGAAGATTGTGGAGGAGTTTTGGAGGTGTAATAAACACTTCAAGGCTGTCTGTGACATCACCATGCCCCACAATGCATTGTGGGCATTGCTGGGCATGGTGACTGACAGTTGTAATAGTGATCAGTATAGAGCAGTTCTGCTCTATACTGATCACTATTGTACTAATGATATGAAGATCACTGATACAAATCCCCTATGGGGAAAAGTGAAAAAAAGGTGAAAAAGTAAAAAAAAGAAAGTAAAACACAAACATGAAAAATAAAATAAAACACATACACTGCCCTTTTTACCTTTACAAATGCCAAACGCTGTAAAGCACACATATTTGGTTGCGTAGCAACCTACCCTATAATTCTGCCATGTTAATCAGCTCTGTATACAGAAAAATAAAAAAGTTATGGCTGTCAGACCATGAAGACATAAAAACAATTTTTTTTATAAACGCAATTATATTGTATAAAAGTAATAAAACATAAAAAACTAAATCAAATTTATATCATTGCATTTGTACCGATCGCATAGTAAAGTTATCTTGTAATTTATACCACATGGCGAATGCTGCATTCCCCCACCCCCCCATTTTCATGGCCCATTGCTAAATATGCTATAGAACACCTGTGCACCCAAAATGCACAATACACCCCTAGATGAGACCCATAAGCGGTGTTGAATCCAAAATGGGGTTACTTCTGGAAGGTTTCCCCTGTTCTGGCACTTTGGGGGCTTTGCAAATGCGACATGGCACCCACCAAAATCCGCCTTCCAAAAGCCAAATAACACTCCCTCCCTTGTAAGCCCAACCAGCAGCTTAAACCCACAAATACAGGGTATTGCCGATCTTGGAAGCAATTGTGTAACAAAGTTTTGGGTATCTATTTTTCCAGGATTCTTTGTAAAAATGAAACATTTTCAGCTAAAATTGCAGATTGTTGGAAAAAAAAAATCATTTTCACAGCTTAACACTAAAAATATTTGTGAAACACCTGTGGGGTCGATATACTCCACCCCTGGATAAATTCTTTAAGGAGTGTAGTTTCCAATATGGGGTCAGTTTAAGTGTTAGCTCTGTAGGGTGTCCACAAACCTGGTATGGCCCCTTAAAAAATCATAATTAAAATAAGGATGTGCCATCTCACCACTGACAAATGATTTCAGTGGAAAGAGGGATGAGGCTTGTTTAATTTCAGTGCCTAATCCTTTTGTTCTTTAAGGACATAAGTGGTAGCTGACATCGGTTTATTCTCTTATCCCCACTGAGAACACATGCACACTCGGCTGAATTAAAGGGGTGTTCCTACCAGCGCTGTTTGCCATTGTAGCTTGCTACAAACAGACCGCCCTCAGCTAGTGTGCTTGGTTCTATTCGGATCTTTCATATAAATAAATAGGGAGGACATTAGTCTTGTAGGTCGCTACAAGTTGACTTGCAGTGCAAAAGAGCTCTGATGGGAACATCTTTTATAAGATAATCTCTATTGCCGGTTCTTCATTAACATTTACAATAAATGGTGATTGTAAAGTTAAAAGAACTGGTGCCCTCCTTTTTTTAATCTTTCTGCCTTGGTTTCTCCAGTTCCATGCAAGCTCTTTTTTTTTTGATGGACCAGAACATTCCAAATTCCAAATTTTGAATTTATTTTATTTTTTGTATTTTTACATGGTTCTCTGTACACTTTAAATAAATGTAAATTTGATTTGAAATCTAATGTATGCCTAATATGTAATATTTTATATGAAATCAATAAATAACTAGCATGTGTATTTTGATGTTTTAGTATAACACCCAAGGTCCTGCGCTAATGGTACAGGAAACTATCTTTACATACACTACTCACAAAAAGTTATATTTGGAAATTTGGCTTTTGGTTGAAATTTCAGGGTGAACATAACATTTCTTGACATTTTTTTTTTTAAATGAGCTAAATGAGACAATCTCTTAACTTTAGAATGCACATTTCCAACTGTTCAACTTCAGTACTTTTTGCACAACTTGCTGATCTCTAAGAAGGAGCTTAATGGCAATATTCACAGCAGGTGTTTGATCCCTGATTCATCCAATAAATTGAGGGAATCAATTTGAATTGGTATTTAAACAGTCCTCCTCTTCATGCTGTTCACATTTTGACATCATGAGACCAAGACAACACCTTACAATTGACCAACAGTACCCCTCCATTGGAGACTTCAAGCAGGATGCTCTCAGACAGAAGTGGCCACTGAGCTTAGAGTGTCCCAGAGTGTCAGAGCAACCGGAAGAGTCACAGCAAGGCAAATAATTGGATGTCCTTTGGCTACATCACACACTAATGACCACTTTATTGTAAACAAATCCCTGTGGAACCAGATAATGAATGCCACACTACTCCTGGCAGGTTTAAGGGAGGTGAGAGGCAATCAAGTGTCAAATCAGACCATTTGTAACTGTTTACATCAGCCTGGTCTGCATGCTACAGGATCTGACTGCACCACCAGGCACAGGCATCATTGTCTTGCATGGGCCAGGGAGCATCTACGCTTAACAAGGGACCAGTAGTCCTCAGCGCTGTTCAGTGATTAAAGTGGATTCACTCTGAGGAGAAATGATGGTCACCAGTGATGCTGGAGACGTCAAGGATAGCGCTATGCATCAGCCATATAAGGTATGTAAGGTACTATTGCCGGTCATCTAGTACACAGACCACACTGATGTAAATGGTTAAAAATGGTCTGATGTGACACTTGGTTGCCTCTCACCTCCCTTAAATGTACCTGCAGTTGTGTGGTATTCATTATTTGGTTCCACAGAGCATTGGTCACAATGAAACAGTCATCAGTGTGTGATGTAGCCAAAGGACATCTACTTCTTTGCCTTTCTCTGACTCTTCCAGTGTCTCTGTATCTCTGTTGAAACCTGCTGATGACACTCTATGAAACTATAAGCTGAGTGGTCACTTCCGTCTGAAGCCTCAGACTTGAAGCCTCGCAATGGTGTTGTCTTGGTCTCATGATGTCAAAATGTGAACAGCATGATGAGGAGGACTGTTTAAATCCCAATTCAAGTTGATCCCCTAAATTTATTGGGCGATTCAGAGATCACACCTGTTATAAATTTTGCCATTGAGTTCCTTGTTAGAGATCAGCAAGTTGTGCAAAAAGTGCTGAAACATAGAACAGTTGGACATGTGCATTCTAAAGTTAAAAGATGGTCTCATTTAGCGCATTTAAAAGAATGTGAAGAAATTTTGGGCGATATGTATGAAACTTGGCGCCGACACGCCAGTTTAAAATCGATGAAAAGAGTGTAGATGTGACAGTATATATGAGTCTGTCGTATGTGGGTTGATAAATCTTTCGTGTGGTATGCCTTGCCTAGCATATCTTTGACGGATAACATATCTTAATAACTTTTGTGTGTAGTGTATAATCACTTTGCATATAGCAACAGAATACTAATTTCCAAACTAATAAGTATTACCTTAACATTTAACTTTTATTCCCTCCAAATCGTAAAGTATGTGCCCACAACAGCTAAAATCACTTTAACTCCTTAATGACTGGAGGTAAACTTATGTCCCAGTGCCAGTAAGGGGCTTTGCAGCGGGATTGCAGCGCAATTGCGGCTGCGGCATCTAAATTAATGAGAAATAGTGCCACGCACCATTCATCACTTCGATCAAGGCCCCTGCACCGAGATCGTGGGGCCCAGATCAGTTAACATGGCTACTGGAAACCTGATAGAGGCTTCCATTACCGCCATGATTTTTGTTTTACTACTTCCTGTCTGGAACTGCCATCTTTGTACACCCTAATGCATTGTCTATACAATGCTGCATAAATGATCACGTCCCCTAGTGTCAAGCACCCTAGGGGGACTTAATATTAAAAAAAATAATTAACCCCTTACCGACATTTGACGTACGTCATGGTCAGGAAGGAAACAAGTCACATTGCAATATGTGTCCATTAACAGTATCCTACCTATTCTGAATTATATCCTCTTTTTTGGGCTGCATCAGCTCCTCAGGTTGCTATAGCTACAGACCTGTTCAATCTCTCCTGATAGGCTGCCAGCACTGGTTGCTACAGACCTGGCTTTTACAGCAGTCTAGTAGAAGCCAGTAAACACGCCACTTAAATTAAAAATGAAACAACGAAAACAGGACTGCGGTAAGATGAATCGATGTAGTGAGACAACCCCTTTAAGCACAATGTGTCACGAGGAAACAATCTCTGAATCACATGGATAGGTAAAAGTGTCAGAAAGTTATTCTCACATAAAGTGATACATGTCAGATTTCGAAAATGGGGCTCTGTCAGGAAGGCCAAAACTGGCTGCGGCGGTAAAGGTTTAAAAGTCTAAGTATATATATATATATATATAAAATATATATATATATATATATATATATATATATATATATATATTAAAAGTTCAAAAGTTCAAAGTGCACCCTCATTCAGGTCTATAGGTGAAAGTGCAAAAAAGTTATTGGTCGCAGAAAATGGCACCGTGGCGCAAATTTAAAAAATAGAAAATGTTTGGATTTTTTTTTTACGGTATTATAACATAACGCAAACCCTACATGTTTGGTGTTACCAGAATCATATCAACCTGCAGAATACAGAAAATACATCATTTATACCGGAGAGTGAACGGCGTAAAAAAAACCACCTCGCAAACATGGAGCAAGTACTTTTTTTTTACATATTCTGACCCACTTAGAATTTTTTTGCAGTTTTCCAGTATATTCTATGGTACAGCAAATTACATCATTAGAAAGTACATCTCGTACCACAAAATGAAAGCCCTCATATGTCTAGGTAGATGACAAAATAAAAAGTTACTCCTGGAAGACAAGCAGGAAAAAACGAATGTGTCAACAACAAAAAAAAAAGCTCAGTCCTTAAGGGGTTAAAAACCTACTCTGAAATATGTCACCATCTGCTTTATATTAACACCATAAATGGTAACAATGTTACTACCTAGCATAGCTAATTCTAAATGTGAAGGCTGCATCAGTCCACACCAGGGGCGTAACTACCGGGGTAGCAGACATAGCAGCTGCCCCGGGGCCCGTGCTCTTAGGGCACCAGGCAGCAGCTAACACGTCTGCTACCCGGGTAGTTCGGCTCCTGCGCCCGCTGACAGTGAACATACTAGTTCACTGATGGCGGACGCAGAGCTGCGGGGCCTGGTACTTCCTACCTCTGAATGCCCAGGCCCTCCGGCCCGAGCGCTCAATGGCAGGACTGGCCGGTATTAGCTGAGCAGAGCGGAGCCGCTCTGCTATTCAGCCTGCACCGGCCCACAGTGCTGACATGGGCTGTGCGATGGCGCCACATCATAGCGCGGCCCGCGCCGAGCACAGACTGGCTGGCCGGCTGCGCGGTCACATTGAGGGAGCGAGATACAGGTGAGTAAGTGATTTATTTTTTAATATTAATGAAGCCCCCTGCCTGCCTATATATTGGCTCCTATAGCCCTGCCTGCCTATATCTAGCCCCTATAACCCTGTCTGCCTATATCTAGCCCCTATATTGCTGCCTGCCTATATATTGGCCCCTATAGCCCCTAAAGCCCTATCTACGTATATCTAGCCCCTATAGCCCTGTCTGCCTATATATTGGCTCCTATAGCCCTGCCTGCCTATATCTAGCCCCTATAACCCTGTCTGCCTATATCTAGCCCCTATAGTGCTGCCTGCCTATATATTGACCCCTATAGCCCCCTAAAGCCCTATCTACGTATATCTAGCCCCTATAGCCCTGTCTGCCTATGTATTGATCCCTATAGCCCTGTCTGCCTATATCTAGCCCCTATAGCCCTGCCTGCCTATATATTGGCCCCTATAGCCCCCAAAGCCCTGGGGGGCTATATATAGCCTCTAATATATAGCCTCTATAGCCCCCCAAAGCCCTGCCTTCCAATATATAGCCTCTATAGCCCCCAAAGCCCTGCCTGCCTATATATAGCCTTCCCAAAGCCCTGCCTGCCTATATATAGCCTCCCCAAAGCCCGGCCTGCCTATTTATAGCCCCTATAGCCTACCTTATACCCTGCCTGCCTATATATATGCCCCCTATAGTCTACCCTATACCCTGCCTGCCTGGGGCCCCTATAGCCTACCTTAAGCCCTGCCTGCCTACATATATGGCCACTATAGCTACCTAAACTATGCATTCCTACCTATATGGCCCCTATACCCTGCCTGCCTATCTATATGGGGCCCTATAGCTACCTATACTCTGCCTGTTTATATGGGGTCCTATACTCTACCTAATGCCTGCTTGACTGCCTATATGGGGCCCTATAGCTAACTAAACCCTGCCTGCCTATTTGAGGACCCTATTGCCTACCTAAACCTGACCTATCTGGGTCCCCATATAGCCTATCTAAACCCTGCCTGCCTAAATGAACCCCACATAGCAGGGGGGCAGGGATTGAGGTGCTGGAAAAGTGAGGGTTCTAAGATATTTGTGTCTAAATCTCCAGGGACAAGTGGCCGGAAGACGTCATCATAGCGGTCTGGACCGAATGAAGAACAAAAGGGGAAGTCAACGACTCGTCAGAGAAACATTACCTGTGAGTCACAAGTAACTAAATGTAACTACACTCCAATCACATATGTGTGCAGAGTCTGTGTACACTGGTTTCTACCACTATATGGTCACTATATGGTGGTTATATACAGTCTGCAGAGCCTGTGTACACTAGTATATACCACTATATTGTCTCTATATGGCGGTAATATTGGTCTTTGTGTACTGATCAGTAATAGTGTAGGGGTATTATTTAGTCACTATGTGGTGGTAATTTGTGGTCGTGTTCTGGAGGTATAATCAGGTCCATATGTATTAGTGTTGTAGGTAATGTTGGTTTTGGTATAGTGGATTTGTTTGGTAGCAGTATGATAGTAAGAAGCATGGTGAGGTATTTGCCCCTTGTATTACCTAAATTATCTAACTGCATGTTCTGGTAAATGTTCGTGGTCAGGGAGTTGGGCAGGGGGGGGAGGGGTTTAGGGGGCCCGATCCAAAAGTTTGCATTGGGGCTCAGGCTTCTCTAGTTACGCCCTGGTCCATACATATTACTAAAGGACAGTATTGAGAAACATACCAACACGTGCCCCACAACATGTTTTGCCTTAACTATAGTTCAAAAGTTGTGTAGCCAGCTCCCGCTCAGGTGGTGGGTGCACGGAGATCCGCTCAAGCTGCGGCTGTATAGGAACCAGAGTCAAAAAGGTTTCCAGCACCACTTGTAGTAAATTGGTTAAAATCAAAAACCTTTATTGGTGGGAATATCATAAAAAGCGATGCAGCACACAAAAAAACAGCAATGGCAGCAAGTAGGAGCCAAAAGACAAAGAGTAAAAAA
Organism: Phyllomedusa bahiana; assembly: GCA_025379985.1. Classification (NCBI taxonomy): domain Eukaryota; kingdom Metazoa; phylum Chordata; class Amphibia; order Anura; family Hylidae; genus Phyllomedusa; species Phyllomedusa bahiana. Next base: position 34,804 of record JAODAL010038576.1, read on the forward strand.
AGATTACGCTAACGCGTTTCGGGCGTGGTAGGCAGTGCCCTTACTCATAGCGACAATTAGAGGACTGAGGTGTCATGTTTATATACAAGAGTAGTACAGATAATTAACCAATAGAATAGATTATGACACACTTACCTGTTGCGCGATGTTTCTAATGCCCGCCATACCAGCAGCGTTCCGGAAACGGAAATGACATACTGCGGGCATGCGCACTAGAGAAAATAGTGCATATTAAGGACAAGGGAAAACATAGCGCAATCGCACAAGAGAAAAAGCCGAGATGCAAACACAGAATGTCAAGAAAAAGGTAATATACATTTAGATCGGCTATTACATATGGATAAACAGGTATAAATTCGCCTCTCAGAACTATAAAAACAAAATTATATATACTTGCAACAAGAAGAGAATTATTAATATGTGGAAAACCCGCATACGAAGGAATTGATAATGTAACCCATAAAGACTGCTACTGATATGATATGGCATGTACTATTTAATTAATCTAATGATAGCATAGCGATTCACGTTTTATATTCATGCCCATGGGAGCAACAGTATTTATGGTGGTGATCCAGAACGCCTCACGATCCCTTGGGAGGGGGCTTTTTACTCCCCCCTCTGAGGGGTTTAAACCCAATCCTTTAAGGGCCCTTTAAAAAAAATTTAAGGGAAAGGAAAAAAAAATCACAGTTATGACAGATTATGAAGGGGGTTTGGTTAAAACCTGATTTGTTTTATTGAGAGGGGATGTAATGTCATTTAATTTGTTCCAAGAAAAAAAGGGTTTTAGTTTTCTGATATTTCTTCCGATGTAATGTATATTGCATGCCCGAGATGGCCATATATAAAAAATTTTTGGAAATTTTCAAATTTAGAAAAATTTTTTCATGTTTAAAGTTTTTGAACCTGCTTTATCAGAAAAATTTTTTACTGGGAATAGGATAGTTACAGGGGCGACAGGGGAAAGTAAACCACAATTTTTTAGAACCCTTTTCATTGTAAAACCCAATTTGAACAAATTGGGGGTTTTTAATTGAAAAAAAATTTTTTAGTTAAAATGGGTTTCCCCAAAAGGGTTTCGCTTTGGGATGACACAAATTTTATAAACCTTGGGTAGGATTGGGTTTAGTGGGATCATCCTTTCCCCTTTGGATGGATATATGTTTGGATACTATTTTTTTTTAAAACATTTATATTGTTTTTGTGTAAACCAAAAAGGAGTATGGTAAAGAAATAGAGGGGTCCCTTGTATCTTTAATTTTGTAATTTTTAAAAAAATGCCTATTTTTTATGTTTGGCCTGGGTTTTTTGGGGCCCTCACTCAGTTTGTTTTTTTGTGGATATCCTCTTTGAAAAAGTCTAAGACTGATGTTGTTGGGCCTTTTTTATTAAAATCTTTTTATCTGTAACCCAAATTTCGTCTTTCTCGGGGTAAAATTCACCAAAAAGGGAAAAGATTTTCGGGGTTTCTTTGGGATGGAAACTTTTAAAGTGGAAATAAAGTATTTTTCCCGCAGTAGGTTTACGATATACTTTAGTTATAATAGACTTGTTGTAATGATCTATGAGTTCTAAGTCTAAAAAATAAATTTGTTGTATACTAGAGAAAAAGGTGAAAAAGAGATTGAAAGGATTGTTGTTGAGATAAGATATGAAGGAGGGTATGGCAGATACATCGCCCCTCCAAATGATGAGGAGGTCATCGATGTATCTGCCGTACCAGTCCAAATTGTGAATGAATGGATTGTCATGACTGAAAATGAACAGTTCCTCCCACCAAAATACTGTAAGGTTTGCTAATGAGGGGGAGTATTTGGCCCCCATTGAGATTCCCTTAGACTGCAAATAGAAACTATTATCAAAACTGAAGTAATTTTTGCGTCATGAGAAAATTAACTACATCCAATATATAGTTTTGCAGTATGAGAGAATAATGGCTGTGATGATGTAAATGATGTTGGAGGGCCACCGAAGCCACTCGGTGAGGAATACTGGTGTAGAGGGATTCAACATCGCCGGTAATCCAGCTATTTTCTTTGACCCATATGAAATCCTTAAGGGCCTTGAGTACATCTCCTGTGTCTTGGAGGTATCCCGGTACTCTTCTAACTAAGGGCTGTAACAAGGAGTCCACCCATGCACACAGTCGTTCGGAGAGAGAATCAATACCAGAGACTATGGGTCTCATGGGTGGATCAATGGTGTCCTTATGAATTTTAGGAACACCATAATGAATAGGGGTTACTGGATTGTCTCGCTTGATATATTCTGCTTGCTTGGGGATAAGAGTACCTAATGTAAGACCTTCCTCTACTAACTTAAACAATTCCTGATTATATTTAGTAGTTGGATTTGCCCGTAACTTATGATAGGTGGTGGTGTCAGACAATAGCCGCTCCATGGCTAATAGATATTTTGCCTAGCACCACAACCGTACCTCCCTTGTCAGCCATACGTATTTCTACCGAGGTTAATGATTTTAAGTCTTTGACAGCTGTTTTTTGTTTCAGATTTAAGTTCATCATGGATTCTTTAGTGACATGGCTATGTAGCTGTCTAAGATCTTTTTCAATTAATTGCTGGAATTTGTCCATAGCTGGGGTCCTAGAGTTAACTGGATAGAATTCCGGATTGGAGACTGTAAATTGAATGGATTGGGTAACTTCTGCTGGATTTTGGTTTGATGTGCTTTCTGTATCCAAATCTTGTAGATGCAATAACGCCAATTGCTCATCAAATTTTAAGCCTTGAAATTGGTTGAATGTTTTGGCAGAAATAGAGTGTGCTGCATTGCTTTTTATGATATTCCCACCAATAAAGGTTTTTGATTTTAACCAATTTACTACAAGTGGTGCTGGAAACCTTTTAGACTCTTTGCCTTAACTATATCTGGATTGATTGGAAGCATCCATGGTAAGGGGACCCTAGGACTTCAATAGGAAAGACAGACAGTGAGCCCTAGCGCAAAGCTCCCCAGCAGTGTCCCTGCCTACTTGCCGGTCCGACCTTAGGTGGTCGGTGACAACTGGACAACAGCCTCTACACTGTGTAAGGTGAAACATAGAACAAAGCCCAGACAGACAAACATAATATAGAGAGGTCAGGCAAAAAAGGGTCAGAATCGGAGAAAGCAGAAAAGGTACAGAAGCGGCAGACAAATGGATTTCACAAGGTCAGGAAATCCAAATAAACAATCCAGGGAGAAATGTTTGCTCAAGAACAAGTCTATCACAAGCACTGGACAAAAGAAAATATGTCTTAATAAGCAGTCCAGATCCAAGGCATGATTGGACTGGCCCTCTGACAACCAGATCACACAGAACACTGTTCTGCACTTATATATTGCAGATTTCCTCCATTAAATCATAAGGACGCCGGTCTCTCCACGTGGATAGGATATGGCGCTCGGAATAGCTGCCAGTCAGTGCTCCACACAACTCAAAGCAATCCAAACACGGAAATTCCAGCGAGTAATCCTTCCAAAAATTTATTTTCAAATATTGCTACAGGACAGCGAAAATGTAGCTAATAACGCCAACGTGTTTCGGACCTGACAAGGTCCTTTTTCACAGCATGTTGTGAACAAGGACCTTGTCAGGTCCGAAACACGTTGGCATTATTATTAATAATAATAATAATAATCTTTATTTATGTAGCACCAACATACTCCGCAGCACTTTACAAATTCAAGGGTAAACGTACAGACATTACACATTAAAAGTACTTACAAATGAGACACAAGGTGTGAGGGCCCTGCTCGTGAGAGCTTATAATCTATCAGGGTGTATGGGTGAAACAAAGGGTGAGAAGTGCCAAGTATGAGGGTTGTGAATGTGCCTGATTGCCCGCGGTACCATATTCCAGAGAACAGGTGCCGCACGTGTGAAATCTTGGAGACGGGCATGGAAAGTTCGGATGATTGATGAGTGTAACCTGATATCAGCAGCAGAGCGGGGGAGCGGTCGGGGGTGGGAGACAGAGATGAGGGGAGGAGATGTAGGGGGGGGGGCAGCGTTGTGGAGAGCTTTATGAGTGAGGGGTGCTGAGTTTATACTGTAATCCTGTACTGAATGGGCAACCAGTTTCAGTGACTGACACAGGGTAGAGGAATTAGTATAGTGGCTGGAGAGAAAGATGAGCCTGGCTGCTGCCATTCAGGACAGATTGAGAGGGAGAGTTTGCAGAGGGGGAGACCGATTAGCAGGGGGTTTACAGTAACAAGACAAAAAATAAAAAGGGGAATCGT
>JAODAL010038577.1:0-39050 GCA_025379985.1 Phyllomedusa bahiana
CCCCGGCCAGATAGATGTTAGCCAGACAGAAGTCAGCCCAGTTCCCCAAAAAAACCCAAATCCTCTCTCCTACCCAATTTTTGAGCCACTTATTCACCTCTCTAATCTCCCTCTGCCTCTCTGGTGTGGCCCATGGAACAGGTAATATTTCTGAAAATTACCTTGGAGGTCCTTGCCTTGAGCTTTTTGCCTAAGTCCCTGAAATCATTTTTAAGGACACTCCACCTACCTCTAACTTTGTCATTGGTGCCAATGTGGACCATGACAGCTGGGTTCTCACCAGCCCCACCCAGCAATCTGTCAGCCCGATCCGCGATATGTCGAACCCGGGCCCCAGGTAAACAACATACTGTTCGACGATCCCGGTCTTTGTGGCAGATTGTCCTGTCTGTGCCCCTTATAATGGAGTCCCCAACTACTATTCCCAATCTTACTGGAGCAGACAGGGGTAGTGTCTTGCTGCAGCAATGCTATTTCTGAGCCGACATCCCCCTCATCCGCCAATCTTGCAAATTTGTTGGGGTGTGCCAGTTCAGGACTAGCCTCCCTAACACTCTTCCCTCTACCCTTCTTTCTAACTGTTACCCAGCTAGCTGCCTCATGTTCCTGCACCTCCATGCTACCACCCTCCCCAGCATCTACACCTGCGAGTGATTGCTCAGTGAGCAGCAAACTCGCTTCCAAGTTGGCAATGGATCTTAGTGTTGCCACTTGCTCATTTAGATCCAGGATACGGGCTTCTAAATGTGCAGTTTGCACACATCTTGCACAGCAGTATGCCCCCTCGAACTGTTGCTCAAGGATGGCATACATTGCACAGGTTGTGCACTGGACAGCATTGTCAAACATGGAACTCATGGGGATGTTACCCAAAAAAAAAAAAGAAATACAGATACAAATATGAAAAATCTGTATAATACTGCCCTTTCTAAAAGCCCCAAATCTAAAGTCCCCCAATATTAAGTCCCACACTTAAGCAAAAAGACACTTAAAACAAAACAGACACACTCGCACGCTCAGAATACTCGCTTACACCACTTATCTTATAACCCTTTGATCCAGCAGCAGCAGCAGCAACTCTCCTATTAGAAGGCCAGTTTATTTTTAGAAACCTGGTAAATTTGGAATTGGTTTACTGACTCTCCCTATCACTAACCTTATGTTTGTACCACTCAGGTAGTGTTCACACCTCAGTGTTTGTCTCCATTAAGCATATGCGCTAGGAAAAAGCTTGGGATTTATATGTTAAAAGGAGGACGTAACATATACCATACAGTGGCATTGCCACCCATAGGTTATTATGGTTTTTGTTTAACAAAGACATCATAAGCTGTCCATGACGTATCAGTTAAGTAAATGCTATAACAGCCTCTGATGGATGCCACTGTATGCCAACTGTCCTGTCATATGTCATAAACTATTATGGCATCCATTTAACAAATATGTCATAAAAAGCCATGACATGCATTCAACAGATGTCTGTGACAGATGCAATGTCCAATAAAGGAGCCAAACTCCTATATTTGGTTTGTAGAGGTTTGATAAGTCTCAATGCTGGCAGAATCAGTTTCAATACTGTAGATAAGGCATACCACAGGAGAATGAATCTTATACTATCAGTAGGCAAATTGATTCTTGCCCCAAATATTTTTAATTAAATGTTTATACCTGAACCTGCGTTATATAATGGACTTGATGTGGCACAATGATTAAAAATACTATATCAATTGCTAACTGGATATGGAAGTGTGGTTCCTTCTTTGGAAATGTCTAGTGCTACATTGGTAAGGCAAGTACTTAGTGGTAGCGTGTACCCGTCACTGTCATTGTCATGCCATACAGTTGCAACTCTTACCTATAGGCTATGTTACACATGTCGGCTTTTTGAAAATGGAAAAATCCTATGTGGAATCTGTGGCTAGAAATCCAAGGCAAATACTTCAGATTTGTGCAGTGGATTTTAACTTTGCAGATTTTCACCACAGTTTAGCCCTATTTCAAGAACCGCCTTCCCATTTTCTGAAATGGATCGGCACATAGCAAGCTATGAGATGACCCACAGCATAGAAAAGCGGTGATGGTAAAAGCACTATAACGGTATGTTCACACAACGTATTTGCAGAGCATACTTTGGCGGGTAATTGCAGCACTCATTGAGTTTTTCCTCGTCGCATACTGTGCGCCCGTAAAAGAAGCGACCCGTCACTTCTTTCAGGTGCTTACATGCACAATAAATACAAAGTGTAGAAGGCAGAAAGCTGCCTCGGGCTATCTGCGTGTTTGAAAGTATGTGCTGGCAAGTGCGTACTTTCAAAAGCACTAAACACAGCGTATTGCGACACAGGGACGTTCCTAGGCTAAATTGCACTCAGGGCGAGGTGAAGAGATTTCTCCCCTCCCCCCGTAACATAATGCGCCACATTGAGACACAGTGCTATCACAATCAACCAAATCCAAAATATACAAAAGGTTTAACACAATGTGCTACATATAAAACTAGTAAATATTAGTCATACAGTTACCAAATAACACTGCTACACAGCACCAGAATCCTAAGGCTAATAGTACCAATGTCCTGCTAAGACCACATATCACCAGCACATAGTGATCGAATAATACCACCACACCATGACCACACATCACCACCATATAGTGACTGAATAATACACAAATGCCATTACTGAATACAAACCATTAATACTACAACCAATATACCGGCAATACAGTGACCATGCAGTGGGGGGTGTATACCAATTTTACACAGGCTCTCAACATATAGATAAAGAAGTTACATCCAGGCACTTACAGGAGACGTCTCTGAAGAGTTGTTTTCTTTCTCTTTTTCTTGCCATGATGTCTTCTTCCTTCCATGACTCTTTACTGTAGAATTGACAAAACAAACATTTTAGACTCCTCCCTTTATCAGCACTTCCTACCAATTTTTATCTCTGTAAGCTCCCCATTTCTAGTGCTCCAAATGGTAATTATTATCCCCTTGTGTCCCAAACAGTGCAGTCGGTCCACCCCGAACCTAGGTAGGGAGTCCTCAATTAGGTAGGTGTAGAGCACCCCATTAGGGAGGTCAACTTATAGGTCCCCAATAGGTAAGTATATCGGTCCCTATTAAGTAGATAGGTAGTTATATAGGCCCCTTCAATTAGTAGAAAATATAGATCCCTATTATGTAGTTATATAGGTCCCTGTAGGTAATCTGCCTCCTGGTAGCCAGGTAGTAGCCCCCTGGTAGCCAGACAGTTTGCCCCTGTAGCCATGTAGTAGCCCCAGTAGCCAGAGAGTAGCCCATGTAGCCAGAAAGTAGAACCAGTAGCCAGATAGTAGCCCCTGTAGCCATGTAGTAGTCCCCTATAGCCATGTAGTAGCCCCCTATAGCCGTGTAGTAGCTAATGATAATAAAATTAAAAAAAAATACTCACCTCACCACAGTCTCCCAGGCACCACGTCCAGATGCGGGAGCTGGTGAACGGTGTAAGCAGCGTGACGGCGTAAGCAACGTGATGACGTCATACAGCCGTGTAGTAGCCCCTATAGCCAGACAGTAGCCCCTGTAGCCATGTAGTAGCCCATGTGCCAGAAAGTAGCCCCTGTAGCCATGCAGCAGCTCCTGTAGCCAGATAGTAGCCCCTGTAACCAGGTAGTAGCCCCTGTAGCCAGGTAGTAGCCCATGTGCCAGAAAGTAGCCCCAGTAGCCATGCAGCAGCTCCTGTAGCCAGATAGTAGCCCCTGTAGCCAGGTAGTAGCCCACTATAATCAGGTAGCAGCCCCCTATAGCCTGTAGTAGCTAATGATAATAAAATAAAAAAAATTCTGACCTCGCCATGGTCCCACAGGCTCCACGTCCAGATCCGGGAGCTGGTGAAGGGGGTGTAAGCAGCGTGACGTCATCACGCCGCTTACGTCATCATGCAGAGGCTGCTGACGGAGGAGATCCAGCGTGGTGAAAAACCTGCGCCCCCTGCGACTCTGAGCATACAGAGGAGAAGGCAGGCTGGTAACGATCCAAATTCTGCCTTCCCCTGTCCCAAGGGAGAAAACAGGAGAAGGCAGGGTGTACAGCGATTTGCAGCGCTACTGACTCTGCGCGGACGTTAAAACGGCCGCGCACAGTCGGGCGTTAATCTGGCGATTAGCTGGGCGATTGCCCACCCCTAGAAATGGCGCTGTTGCGACGTATAACGTGCATGCCACAATGCGCGTGTGAAAAACCCAAAGGTAAGTTTACACGACAGTTTTTTTTGGGCGTTAACAGCGCCACTGACATGGACAGTGCAAGCATAGAATTTCAGCGGAGAAATTAAAGTTTGGACGCCCAAGACAGATTTCTGCGTTCCATACTTTTTTTATTCTAATACTAAGTTAAAATCACTTGTTTGAATGACAACGTTGATTTTAGGGTTAGTGTGTATGTAATATATATAGAGAGGGGGGTAACTTAAGCTTCGGGCCCCAGTGCAAAAATTGAAATGGGCCCTCCCAGCAACCATGTCCACTTACCATGCTGGTATCTCCTCATGTGGCAGGGGGGCTCTTGGGCCCCGTCAGGCTGCAGAGCCCGGTAGTGACTGCTACCTTTGCACCCCCTGTAGCTATGCCCTAATATATATATACTTTACAGTCGGGTTGGATACTGATTCTGAGGCAGGGTCTGTGCCCAGAATCAGCTTCCAAATCTGTTGAGTTGACATACCCTTGAAGTGGTTGTCTCACTACAAATATTAGCTTTAAACATGTAGGGTAAAGTAATTGCAGAGTTGTTCCAAATACAGTATCTCACAAAAGTGAGTACACTCCTCACATTTTTGTAAATAAATCTTTTCGTGGGACAACACAGAAGATATGACACTTTGATGCAATGTAAAGTAGTCAGTGTGCAGCTTGTACATGTAGTGTATATTTGGTGTGCTTTCAAAATAACTGAACACACAGCCATCAATGTCTAAACCACTGGCAACAAAAGTGAGTACACCCCTAAGTGAAAATGGAAAAATTGTGCCCAATTTGCCATTTTCCCTCCATGGGTGCATATGATTTGTTAGTGTATTTTTGATGGTAGCCTTTGTTACGTTGGTCCCAGCTCTCTGCAGTCATTCACAAGGTACCCCCGTATAGTTTTGGATTTTTGCTCCCCTTCTTGTGATCATTTGCCCCCGGGGCAGATCTTGTTTGGAGCCCCAATAAGGGGAGATTATCAGGGGTCTTATGTCTTCCTTTTCAAATTATTGTTCCACAGTTGTTTTCTTTCCACACCAAGCGCTTGACTGTTCCCGATTATTTTCCCACCCTGGTCAGGCCCAATTTTGTCTTGGTGTTTTTCGCGCTTTTTTGGTCTTCCCATATGATTTGGGGTTTAGACAGGTGTCTTATACTGATAAATTCAAAAGGTGCCTTACACAGTAAAAAAGGGGGGAGGACATGGACCTTTTAAAGAAGAAGTTACAGGTTTGAGAGGCAAAAAATTTGCTTGTTTGATTTTCCAAATACTTTGTACGGATGGGCCTGCACCCCCCGGCATGGGTCGCGGGCACCCCCTGGTCCCGCACGACGCCGCCGCCGCCCCTTCGGGCGGGGGCACAATCACCTCCGGCCGGGGCCCCCTCCTACTTCCCGCCGCGCTCCTGCGCGCCAATCCCCGCGCGCGTGCCCGGTTTTGTAATTTTTAAAGGGCCAGGCACCGGGTAATTGGGTTTCCCGGTCACTCCCCTTATTTAAGTCTGCCCTTCCTGAGTTTGTTCGGGATCTTTAGTCCCATTTGCCTATAGAGAAAGCTTCCAACCTTTTCTGATTTACCGGTACCGTACCATTTGCTTTTTTCCTCGACCACGCATTTTCCGCCTGCCCTGACCTTCTGCCTGTCCACACCACGAATCAAAGCCCCCTGTCCTACCTCCTGGGCCGTCCCCACTACGAGCCTCCTGACGATTCTGCACCCCCGTACACCCGGTGCCCCGCAAGCAAGTCACCAGGGGGACGACCTGGTAGACTCCCCCCCCAGCAAGTCCATCCCCTTTTGCGGCCTCTGGTGAAAAACCGGACCCCACTTAGATTCTGCTCCCTGGCGTGGCTTACTATCGCTTGCGGCGGTCCCGATGATCCCTTCTCCCTGTCACTATTCTCCCCCATAATTTGCAAAAAATTAATTTTCCCAAAACAATAATGTTTTTGGGATTTGTTTCTCATTTCGTCTCTATAGTGGAGGTCACCTATATGTCAATTTCAGGCCTCTCTCACTTTTTTAAAGGGGGATAAAGCCAATTGATGGGGTGACTAAATACTTTTTCTCCCCACTGTATTTATATATATGTATATACTTTTAGAATGTAATTTAATTTTTTTTCAGATCAGTGGGTTAATAGGTAAGGATTGGCACGTTGTATAAACTTTTTTTTTAAATTTTTCCCTATTTTTCGTTTTTAATAAAATTATATGAAACTAATTTTAAGCAGATCTTTATCTTTATTAGAGGGAATCTGTCCCCAAATTTTTTTTTTACTTATTAATTCAAGACCCTGATCCATATTCTTTTCCTCCAGCCATTTTTATTTCCTGATTTTTAGTTTTCTAAATATATGATTTTTGGGAAGACATTCTTGTTTGCACTGCTTTGACAGCAGTCAGAGAGATACTTTACAGCAGCTTCATGCACATAGGAGTCTTAAGACAGATTCTGTCCCTAGACTTGTATAGGAGAGTTTCACTGTGAAGGGGGGGGAGAGGGGGAGCTGTGACATCTCCTCTTGTGACGGTAGATTCTGTGTTATCTGTACCAATGGTGTCTCCTTTCAGTTTGACCCTTTTACTGATAATGAGAACACTGCTAAAAAAGCTCTCTAAACAGAACAGGAAGTGTCAGACAATTATTAGGCTTAGTGGCCAAAAATGCAAACTGCAGGACTTAAGAATTATTCAAAAAAATACTGAAAAGTGATATGGAAATTACAAAAATGACAAAAATTCCTAAAAAATGTATTTAACATAAAAATTGAGTTAAAAAATAAGCCATTTTTTTGATGACACATTCTCTTTAAAAAGTTTTTTTCCTGCTCTCAGCCCGTATTCTTCATATGGGAGTAGCTGACACCCGATGGTCTTCTGGAACTTGAGGTGGTGCCAAGCAACATCACTATGAATATGAGTTTCTATTCACTGACATGCTATGCTAACAGCTTTTATTTTATTTCTAGCTGCTGTGATTGTTGTAATCATTAATAATATTATAAACTCGATTTTAGAAAGGGATTTATTGAGATGCTACATTGGTTTGATAATTTTATATTATATTATTTTATATTAATTCTATATGATGTAATTTGACTTTAAATTTTTTATCATGTATAATTTTTTTAATTGTATATATTTTAATTTAGGAAAAAATTTGAATTTTTTTTGCCTATTGGCAATAGGTTTGTTTAGTATGGCTCTACTGTCAGTAAGGATCTTTTGGGTAGAGTAGAAATCCACTGCAAAACTAATATCTATACAAGATGTGGTGTATTTTATTAGTTAAACAAGTACAAAAAATAATTGCTTAAACAAAGCTTAGAATATTTAAGGAAATAGAAGGGGAATAGGGGAAGTGATTGGGGGCTCAGGACAACTCAGCATGTTCGAGCCACAGTGACTGGCAACTTATGTGTACAGCTGGTTTGGTATGAAGAAATAGCTGAGGAATATGGATCTTCTGGGCTTCTGTTCCTAGTGTTGGAAAGCAGTACAGGGTCCGAGATTTATTCCACTTCGTAAGGCTGCTAGACTGAGTGTATCCAAACTAGCATGAGATTCCATATGAATGTCAGATGAGTTTTAAGGGCATGTGTATGGTATAGCCTTTTCCATACCCTCTTCTCCTGGTTTCTCCACCTATAGGAACCATACTTTCCTTCTCATATGCATGAACAACCCCAGTAGTAAGGAACCCGGTCACTCGCATCAAACCAAGAAAAGCCTTTAACACTCATCGGGCAATCATAAAGGACTCTCATGATAGTTTGGATGCCCAAACTAGTGACCAAAGTTTAAAAACTGCAGATATTCAGAATTTTTCAAAAATCTTTATAGTGATATGGGAAATAAAAAAAAACTAAAATTCTTAAAAAATAGTTTAACATAAAAACAGGAGTTAAACAGTAGGTCCTTTTCTAATTACACTTTTTTTTTAGATTTGTTTGTATTTATGCATTATTTCATAGACGTGTTTATACTTCTTGTACTTCATTTCTACTTGTTCTCCAATTAATATGCAATATGAAAAGAAACTTTAAAAGTGCTACATAAAAGCAAGGGAAAGATATGACATGTTGCAAGTTTTCCCCCAATATTACACTAGAGGGCACTTTGTACAGCACAGCTGAATGAAAAATTAATTTTGAAGTCTAAGGGATTTTCAGATTGGTGATTATTTACTGGCATATTTTGAGGCCATACTTTGATTTGCTTTGCCAGAAAGTATTTAAAGATCCACTTTGTTTAGTAGGTGGTCTGCTCTATAAGCTCCTTCAGCATTCCTTTGGTTTGTAGAATTGTTTTGATTATTTTCATTTTACTTGATTATTATTTCCCCAGTTGTATAAGTGCTGCACAATATATTGCTGGTACATTAAAAAAGAGTAAATGCCCTGTACTTAATAATGATGGGACTGAACAAATAATGCTTCATCACCAAATACAACCATTGTTCTAGAAACAACAGATATCACTTTTTTATTAGTAGTAAATATATTTGTAATATGTTAAAAAAAGCTTTTGGCCTGCTTGCAGTTTAAAATATCTAAAATGTGTAATTTATTGTTAATCCAATGATGAATGTAATCATTTTAGTAGGAAAAAACAAAAGTTAATGAGAAAAAAAAAAACTACTGTAAAGTTTAGATTCATATATTGTACTCTCGCCCCAACTACACCTTAGTTCCTTAGTTAAATTAAATAATCTGTTTTATTTTATTCCATTCAAAGGGCAAGCAATATTCACAGTTATAGACTTAAATAACAAAGCAGTTTGTACACAGAGATCATTAGAGCGTTATTAGTGGTATAATGAACATGGCCACAAAGGGTATCACCATGACCGGGCCATTATTACTGTTTAGGAGGGAGGCATTACTTTGTAGGAGCAGAAAAGGGGTCATTTTTACTATGTAGGGACCTAAAGTTGCACTAATACTGTATGGGACCCCCAAGGAGGCATTATCACAGTATGGGCAGAAAATAAGGATATTATAAGTGTGTGGTGCACTATGAATGGGATATTTGTGTAGAAGTGGAGACGAAATGGGATAAGTGCTTTACTAATGAGGGGCCAAAGATGTCTATGTGTAATGTTCTGGGATGAATGAGGGACCAAGATGTCTGGGTGTTGTGGTCTGGGATGAATGAGGACCAAAGATGTTTGTGTTTTTATAGCTTGGATAAATGGAGAAAAAATGAGAAAGAGAATGACAATGAGAGTGTTACCTATTAGTCACTTAATGTAACTGCATTGTAATCATTCATACAATCTGCAAAGCGCATGTGGTGGAACTGGTATCTACCATACTGTGATCACTGTATGGTGATAATATTGGTCTTTCTATAGTGGTAAAATTTGGGTATAATTGTATATGGTATAATTGTATTATGCAAACACTATGATCACAAAATATGTGGTAATGGAGTGGTGATATTATTTGTTCCTTAAGTGGTATATAGTAGTATTGGCTTTAGTATTATTTTGCTCTGTAGCAGTATAGTGAAAACAAAAAACATAAAAAATTAATGGAAAGAAAATCCCATGCATTTTCATCTATTCTGCTGTTAAACACAGTTAAGCCCATTTTAAATTATGACTATTTTCCTAACTTTTAATGTCAGCAGTGCATAGCTCATGAAGGAAGTGTTGTGTCGTGGGCTGACTTGGAAGGCATCTAATTGTGTGCAATAGGCTTTTGCACACATATCGCTTAGTGTTGTCATGGGTAAAAGGGACAATCTATCAAAGGGGTGATTATTATTTTTGAGTTGTTTAGCAGCATTTCTAAAACTGTGCAGTTTGTGAACTGTTCTTGTGCTGCTGAAGTGAAGTGTATCGTAAGTGGACAAAATTGCACCATTGGAAATAAGCAATATGGAAACTGCAGAGCACCATGTGCTATTGATGTGAGAGGTGAACGTTGACTACAAAGGTGCGCAAGGGGGGGGGCTGCCAAAATGATCCAAGAGAGCTATCGGGTGTGTCTAAAACAACAGTTTTAGCGAACCCTACTGCATATGGGGCTCCCAAAGCAAAGACCTATGGTGTTGCAACCCTGCTAACAAAGTTGCTTTGGCAGAAAAGCTTCAGTTTCTTGGCTTTATCAGAATTGGAGATTGCCATCTCGGGTGAGTCACATTTTTCGCATCACAAACGAATAGACATTGGCGTGTTGGGGAGAAACATAGTTGTTGCAGTGTTGTGGTCTGGGGAATATTTTCGTGGGCTGGTTCCACAATGACCTACATAAACAGTGATAAACTTGGAAAAGGTTTTTTTTTTAGTTTGTTGGCTTTGAGATCACTACTGCAGATCTTACTAAATAACAAATTTCTATATAAAAAATCTATCTCGCACACCCCCTTTTTTCTTTACTTTATCTAACGAGATGCTCCTTACATGGACTTTGTTGAACAAACATGACCCCTTATCTGACAAAACAAGCTTCCCTACCTCAGGAGGCATGGACTCCATTCTAGGATTGGGGCCTCTTAATGGCGTAAGGCTACATTAAGGGAGGGCTGATTAGAATTGGCATGTTAATAAAGGCAGTATTAAACAGTGTAGGCTTCTGGAGCTTCTCTGTGTGTCTCCCTTTATGTCTCTATATACAAAAAAGGCCAACTGTACGATGGACAAAATTTAAGCACTCATTACATAAATACCCTGGCACCGAATATATAAGGCAAGACCTCCAATCTCGCAACTCGGTCACTTTGAAAAATCAAAATCGGTGCTTAAAAAAACCAGCCCATACTTCTTTTATTAATTTCCCCAAAATGAGACATAAATCCTGTTATTTTCAGCAACATGCCTTACACATTCAAGCAAATATACTTAAGTGCAAAATCTGCAGCTCCCACTGCACTGTTCAAAAAAGAGCTTCCTTTCACAGCTCCAACATATACGTCCGGAAATGCCGGCAACCAGGCAGAAGTGACGTGCCCGCAGCAACGTTTCGGGGAGCTCCTCCCCTTCCTCAGGCATGTGCAACAAAGGTAACAACTTCCCTTAAATACTTAAAAAAAAAACAACATTAAACCCTATTTTAGCCGGATGCTGGAAATTTAAATGTAGTTTACAAAAACACCTTAAGATTAAGATGCTCATTTAACCCTTTTGTTATTTAGAGGCTCCAAAAGTAGAAATCCAATACGCCTCCCTTTTTAATAGACAAACATGTCATTTTTGAGCTGTCACTACACATTATTTTTTCCACTAAACACCAGCGCAGTTCTGACAATGCCATGTCCTGCACTGGCAAAATGCCCGTCGAACTGTGGTCTCACCAAACCTTTTTTGAACATCACCTTCATTCACTAGAAAAACTCTGATATATCACTGCGCTCACTCAGTTGTTTTTTAAAAACACAGATCGCTGATCTATGCTTATTGATCCGTGTTTTCACAGCTCTGCTAGTCTGCCCCACAAAAACTTGCCCACACGGGCACTTCAGCATATAATGACCCCGCAACTATCACAGGTGAAAAAATCTTTAATTTTTATTGAGTATCCTTTTGTGGGGTATTTGATCTCATCACCTTTTATAATCCCGAACAATTTTGACATTCTTAGCGGGAAAACATTTCTGCTGTTACCGATCTCAAAAGCCAATTGGTTTTTTTCTTTACCTTTTTTTAAATCAGAAGAAATAAGTTGTTGACCTAGTGTATTTCCTTTCCGGTAAATCCAGCAAGGAGGATCTCTGAACAGATAGCCGAATCTGGCATTGTTTCGTAAGATACCCCAATGTTTTTAATGGCTTCTCTCACAATTCCTGCGTGTCTATCATAAGTGGAAACATAGATAAATCTCTTTTCCTGGGTTCTTTTTGTTTTTCTGTAACAATTCCTGTCGGGAAAATATTAAACACTTCTAATCCTTTTCCTTAAAACCTTTCTGCTATAACCCCCTTTTTTCAAAATTTGTCGATGATGATTTCCATGTTTTGTAAAAATTTCTCATCGTCGTAACAAATCTGTCGTGCCTGATAAACTGGGCCCTGGATTATCCTTTAAAAGACTTGGGGTGCATGTTGGCTCTTTTTATGCAAAACATGATTACAATCAGTAGGTTGGAATATAAATCTGTATGTAATTCCTTATCTTCCTTTTTACCCCTACATCTAGGTAGAGAAAAGATGTCTGATTTTTTTGTAAGAGAAAATTCAATAAGAGGATGAACCCTGTTCAGATACGAGATGAAGTGCTCCACTCGGCTCCGATCCTGACCACAGCAGGAACACATCGTCCAGTATCTGAGCCAGGTAAAAACAATGTGATTTTGAAATTCAGATTGAAAACAGCATTCTTTTTCAAAAAATGTCATAAAATTATTCCGTAACTCGGAGTGACAGGAGACCCCTTAGAGGTCCCCTGCCGCTGCAAGTTATTTTGTCACCAAACTGAAAGAAGTTTTGGTCAGAACATTTCGAGTAACTGTAAAATAAATGCAATATAGGAGTTAGAACGATCAGCATTTTTACATAATACCTCCCTTACTGCCGTAACTCCTTCATAAAGGGGATATTGGTGTACACGGATTTTAATATCTAAGGTGACCAACTGGGCACTTGGTTCAGTTGACCTCAGAAATAGCCCGAAAAAAACTGACCATGTATCCTGAAGAACATGGTCCTCTTTTTTTTGATGGCAGGCTATAAGTAGGCATCAACTAATGCTGCTAGGGGTTCCAAAAGGAATCAATCCCTGACACAATGGTCATCCAGGTGGATTTTTTAGGGATTTGTGTATTTTTGGGACCATATATAATACTGGCATCCTTGGAATGGTTTTAGATAATAGCTTTTTAATTTGCATAGATATGAGCCCTTTATCTAATGCTTCCTGCAATGTATCTCTATAAGTCTCGCAAATTTCATCAGTAGATCATCTTTTAATTCTTTGTATTACTGCTGTATTTTCAATTGGGAGCTTGCCTCCTATAGATATGGTTCAACATCCATAACTACGGAGGTGCCCCCTTTGTCAGCCTTCTTGATTATTTTAGAGGGATCATTCTTAAGTTGTCTTATAGCTAGCTTTTCCTCTCTTTTGTTAAATTATTATTGATCTTACTACCCTTTCTTTGCCATCGTTCAGTAACCTCAGTCATAACTAACTGCTGAAAAACCTCCAATGTCGGAGATTTAACTTCAGCATCAAATTGGCTTCTAGTTTTTAATTTTTCAGACCAAACTTTTCGTTCGTTACAATTAACCGTCTGTTTATCCTGTAAAGAAAAATACATTTTGACACATATGTCACGACAGAATCTATAAAAAATCCAACCATGAAATTGAATAACCCCATCTCATGTTGTGGTACAAAGTTCAAACCTCTCTCAATTACTGCTCGCTGTGCTGGAGTTAATTCTTTAGAGGATATGTTGACTAATAACGAGGATTTATCTTCTTTCAACTCCTTGCATCCTTTTTTAAGGTGCCAGTACCTGGTAAATTTTCGACGCTTGAACCTTTGGTCTCTATTTGTTTTGATCTGGATCCTCTAAAAAATTCTTATTGGCCACATTAGACTTACATCTCGTAACAGTCCCACTTGTACTCTCGTCTTGGGACACTGATTCCTCAGTGCCTGATGATGACGAGTTCCAGTCTTTCCTTCGTTGGAAATTATTAGACACACCTCGATATTACCATCTTTCCTCAGACCAGTTATATACGCGGTTTACAGCATAATCCATCGTATCTCGGTCGAATTTCCTTAATTTATTTTGCAACAGAGATGCTTTAAGTTTATCTATATTCAATTCTAAATTCCACATTGTATTTGATTGTATTTCTCAACTGTTGAATTTCTCTTTAGCTCACCATCAAGATCTTTTATCTCAACTTTTATTTCATAGATAGCGAGTTGTATATGCTGAATCGTTAGATACATTAGGTCTGTTGAGTATCTATTACTAATTGCATACCATTTTTCTTTATATTTATGGTCGTCAGGAAGCAATATAGGCTGTAATTGGCTTCGTAGTCCCCTTGGAATACGTGCAGCTTTAACGTACTCAGAGCAACCGCATGTGAGGTAAATTCTTCTTCAGCTGCTCTAAACGTCGGGATAATTAATAGGGGTATCCTCCTTTGCATGACTCCAAAGCAAACCTGCCAATTCGGCTTGTTGTAGAATTAGTAACCATCTCTTCTGAGAGCAGAAACTTTCTGCCCGGTTCCCTTTATGTCTGCAACAAACTTCTCCTCCCCTTCCCTGTCCATAGACTAGATAGTGTTAACTTTATAAGACAAGTACTAGGTATTATCTGCCCAGAAATTAAAGGGGTTATTCAGTCTTTTAAAATTGATGACATATCCTGGGTCAGGGAAAAAAGAGGGACCTTAAAGAACACCTATCACCACCACACAAACACACACACATTTGTAGTACATTCAGTTATAAGATTTTTCTCAAATACACGTCATTAGCAAATCAGAAGATTTCTCCCAGTATAACAGGGAAACAGAGTTTACTTTCATCTTGTCAAAATCTGGTAAGATTACTTCTGTGGCAGATACCAACTGTGCAGGGGAGCGGAGGAAATAGCTGCTTGTACAGGATTAGAGTGGCTGTTTCACACCATGGTGTTTCACAGAGCCGCAAGCTCCTCACTCACACTTTCTGGTTAGACTGTGGGTGGTTCTGTAGTAGTGATTATCATATTAGCTCTGTATTACCAGTGCTCCTGCACTGATATTGAGTGTAGGAGATGTTATCTATAGTGCAGAGGGCTTCAGAGCTGAAAGTAAACAAAGAAATGTATCTACTCTGTTCTCAAGTGGACGTGCATCCTGTGTCATTCTTTGCTGTCAGATAAGACAAAGAACAGAGAGAGAAAGAGAGAGCAGGACGGTAACCAGTGTGCACAAAGAGTAGATACAATAGCTCTTATATCCTCAATAAAGCAAAATAAACAAAACAATATTTGAGTGAGCAACCATTTTAATCTAAGTCTCTCACTTTATATAAGCAGGCACAGGACACTGAGGACGTATGTTGTGACCGGGTTCAACTGTTGCTTCCAGCCTTCCCCTCCATTGCACACAGGCATCCATAGTATACTGCTGGAAGGGTACTAACACCTAGCATGAAGATAGCAGCAGATATCTTCTCACTGTACCGATGGTACAGAGTTACAGATCCCCCCCCCACCCTCTGCACAGGGGACTCTCCCAACTTAGAAGCAGAAAGTTTCACAAAGCTTTCAATGTAGTGATCCATCATACTGTGAAGAGCCCAAGCTTGTCTTAAAGAGCCAGCAAATTTTTTAAAACTTTATTACGGTGATATACTTTCCTTTTTTAATGAAACATATTTGAGTTATATTTTAGTCCTCAATTACTTCATAAGCTTCTCTGGAGATGATTGGTCTTCTTTAAAGATGTCTTTTGCCAAAAAAATAAATCATTATGTGTAAGGATAAACCTAGTGAGTTGTAGTAAAGAATCAGAAGCAATCCTATTGACTTCAAAATACACCTGACAGGTGGGAAATTGCAATATGTAGACTCACATTCAGGGGGCTATGATTGCCCATTGGGAGAAGCCTGTGGTTGTCAAAGTTATTTTTTGACATTCATTTTAGGATACTGCCCCCCTTTTTAAAAATATTTTCTTTGTTCTTCCCGTTTTCGACGTCACCTTTGGGAATGCTTTGAGCGTGGTAAAGGCAAGGGCAAATAAAGTCCCAATCGGAAGAGGTATGAATAAACAAAGATTGATGTTTAGTGTGGGTGGCACATCACTGGATGAGTTTAGGAAAGGTAATTTTTTTTTCTTTTAAAAAGGCACGAAAAAAATAAATAAAATTAAAAAAGGAATTAACTGGACAAACCTTTAAGAAAAGCATTAAAGGGATGTCAGTGGGTCCCCAGATGCTGGTCTTATAGTTTGAGGGCACCTTTTACTATCTGAGATTTAAAAGGAAAGCTAAAATACTAAAATTGGGAAAGCCTTTTTAATTCTGATTGCATGACAACCAAAGGGTTTAAATCCTCGGTGACATTACTTTGGGTTTACTTTTTTTTTGGGAGAGGGGTTTTTCATTTGGTCTGTATTTTGGGAGACGACTTAGGGCACATGCCGCCACGAAAGATTTCAGCAGGGACCATAAAATATATCCCCGAGGTGCCCCGGTCTCGGGGAGGGGGGGGAAAATTCAAAATGACTTCCGCTTTCTTCCTGAGTGGGGTTCTCATACAATTTTTTGAATTTGGAGGCTGCCGTCGCCTCTCCCCTTCTACATTGTCTATGGTCAGCACCCCCACCCCGCCACTACCCTTCCGAGGTTCCTACTTTGGGAAATGCCTGGTCTGGGATATGACATCCATTTGAGATCAGACACGCTAGTCCCTGCAACGGGCATCTCTTCGTATGAAGGCACAAGTGGACAAAATAAGAAGACCTCCCCCAACCTTCTCTACTAGTGACAAGATGTGGCTGTAAGTCAGAAACATTCGACTCAAGATCCCCACAACACACTGGGTCCCTGCTACCTAGGGCCATTCGAGGTATTTCAGCGTTTCAACCCAGTGACCTATAAGCTCCAGCTTTCGTATACTATGCATGTCCTGAACTCTTTCCATGTCTCTCTGCTGAAACCTCTTGTTCTGAACTGTTTTCTCTCAAAAGGTCATCTCTCCTTTTCCCTGAAGGTGATTCCACCAACTTCTTTGTGGTAAAAGAGATTTTGCTATGAAGACCATCGGGAGGAGGCGACACTTTCTTATCGACTGGAAGGGGTCGGGTTAAAAGAAGGTCGGGGGACAGGAGGACACTTGAACTGTGAGTTGGTGCTGAAAAGGGAGGGAGGTACTGTCATGAGCTGCCCTGCAACCCTTATGTCAGGTTGCGGGCACGGTTGTTCTGCTGGCAGGTACTCATCCAGCCGCGCTCCTGCTTCCACGCATGTCTCTGTTGGCCAGTGCACGTGGTCCAACTCCATAGGGCGTGCGTGCACCGGCTCTCTGAGATTTCAAGGGCCAGCGCACGGGTAATTGGTTATTGCTGAGCGAGGAACCTATATACCTGGGACACCTCCCTTAATTCCCTGCCGGACCTTAAGTGCCTTAAGCCTGCTGAGAAAGTGTTCTTGAGTTGTTTGATTGCTATACGGTGTACCGTACCATTTGCCTCTGTCCCTCTACCACGAACCTTTACCACCTGTCTTGACCTTCTTGCCCGTACCCGACTATGATTCTGCCTGACAATACGACCTGGTAAGATTCCTGCCACAGCAAGCCCAACCTGCCTTGTGGCGGTCTCTGGTGAATACAGGGACCTACTTAGATTCTGCTCCCTGGCGTGGCTTACAGCACTGCTTGCGGTGGAGGATCCACTACTCCAGCCATTACAGCTGGTATTGTCACATTCATTAAAATTGCTATTAGTAAATAACCCACCTTATCCTGAATGGTCATTCACTGTAATGAACAAACATAAATACATTTTTTTTGGGTCACCTCACTTTCCCAATCAATCGGAATACAAAGTAGTCAAAAGTCAAATTTGCCTCAAAATGGTGGCAATAAAAACCACAGCTCACTTCACAAAAAAATGCTCTCACATAGTTCCAATTATGGAATAATACAAGATTTATTGGTGTAAGAAAATGACAATGTAAAACAATGAAAAAAAATATACAGTGAGTTGCAAAAGTATTCATGCCCCTTGAACTGTCGCTAATTTTTATAGAAACAAACATCAACAAACTTACATGTATTGTATTGATGTTTTATGTGAAGAGCAACATAAAAGTACAAAGTAATTTTGAAGTCTAAAGAAAATGATACAAGCTTTTTCAAGTTTTTGCAAAATAAAAAACTGAAAAGTGTAGTGTGCATATGTATTCAACCCCCTGAGTCAATACTTTGTAGTACCACCTTTAGCTGTAATGACAGCAGCAATCTGTTGGGATATGTCTCTACTTGCTGGACACACCTAGGGGCTGAAATTTTTGCCAATTTTTCTTTGCAAAATAGCTCTAGCTCAGTCAGATTGGTTAGCGAGCATTTGTGAACAGCAATTTTCAAGTTTTGTCATAGATTCTCAATGGGATTTAGGTCTGAACTTTGACTAAAACATTTAAACACATGAACATGCTTTGATTTAAACCATTCCATTGTAGTTTTGGCTGTATGTTTAGGGTCGTATTCCT
Source organism: Phyllomedusa bahiana (assembly GCA_025379985.1). Taxonomy (NCBI): domain Eukaryota; kingdom Metazoa; phylum Chordata; class Amphibia; order Anura; family Hylidae; genus Phyllomedusa; species Phyllomedusa bahiana. The sequence goes on from JAODAL010038577.1 coordinate 18,407, forward strand.
GCGGGAAGGTTCAGTCTCAAGTCTTTTGCAGTCTCTAACAGGTTTTCCTTTGGAATTGCCCTGTATTTAGCTCCACCCATCTTCCCATCAACCCTAAAAGCAGCTTCCCAGTCCCTGCTGAAGCAAAACATCCACACCACATGATGCTGCCACCATCATGCTTCACAGCGGAGAGGGTGTGTTTAGTGTGATATGCAGTGTTGGATTTCCTCCACACAAAGGGTTTGTCATTTAGGCCAAAAAATTTTATTTTGATCTCATCTGATCAAAACACTTTCTTCCACATGCTTGCTGTGTCCCTTACAGAGCTTGTTGTAATATAGCCACTAGCTAATACCCAAAGTAACTGCCATGTGCTGCACGGACAGTAGCTAGACAGGCTGGGATTGACTCCATAAGATCCTGGTAGGTTTTTACAGGTATCTGGGGCCATAGTGACTGCAGTGCATCCCACCGCTGCTGGAGCATGTGTGGAGGTGTATCCAAAGAGCAAACATTATGATCGAGGTTGTCCCACAGATGCTTAGCTGGGTTCAAGCCTGGGGAATTAGTTGTCAGGGTAGTACTTGGAAGTCTTACATAGTTACATAGTTTGTAAGGCCGAAAAAAGAGGTCCATCCAGTTCAGCCTATTGTCCTGTAGTGTTGATCCAATGAAGAAGTAAAAGAAAGAGCGCTTTCTAGTGTTTTATTTCTTACTGATGAGGAAGCTTTAAAAAATTGCTCGTCTTTACTCACCTTTTCAGGTTGTGCATTTGGATGGCACAACTCCCCTACAAGCCTGTTTCATGAATCACAATTAGTCCTCAGATCTCAGACTCCTCCGTGGCTGCTGCCTATCCCACACCCTAGCTCCCAAATGAATTAGTGACCCAGTAATAGTAAAACTTTATCAATCTGTTAGCACTTACCCAGGTTAACTGACTACTAGTGCAGACTAGAGCATTAGGAATAAACATAGTGTTGATCCAGAGGAAGGCAAAAACCCCCAAGCCAATTGTCCTCATTTTTAGAGGAAAAATTCCTCCCCAACTTCAAACGGGCAATCAGAATAAATCCCTGGATCAACGACTCTTCTCTAGAATCCTACTAACTATAATCTGTTATATTTTTACACTCTACAAATACATCAAGACCCCTTTTTGAACTCTGTTAGTGAATTCATCATGACAAGTTCATCTGGCGAGAGTTCCACAGTCTCACTGCTATTACAGTAAAGAATCCCTTCCTATGTTTGTGTAGAAACCTTCTTTCCTCTAGACATAGCGGATGCCCTATTGTTCTGGATACAGTCCTGGTTATAAATAGATCTTGGGAGAGATCTCTATATTGACCTTTAATATATTTAAACATATTTATTATGTCCGCCCGAAGCCATCTTTTCTCTAAACAAAATAACCCTAACCTTGCTAATCTTTCTGGATATTGCAGTCCACCCAGTCCTTTTATTATATTATTGTCTGACTTTGTACCTGTTCAAGCTTTACAATGTCTTTCCTGTCCACTGGTGACAAAAACTGTACATAATATTCCATATGTGGTCTGACCAGTGACCTGTGGTCAAGCTTTTCCAATCAGTTTTGGACATTTCTATCTGCATGCCATGTTGCAATGTCTTGCTGGAAGAGCCCATCTACCCCAGGGAAGTCAATCAACATATATACGTGTATGTGATCTGCAAAGATTCATTCATACACAAATCTGTTGAATGTGCCATTCACAGTGATGAGTGGATCAATGCCACAAACCATTCCCCAAACCATGACACTGCCACCACCAGCTTCTGTTCTTTTCAGCAATAGTTGCAGGGTGTTTATTTTCTGAGGTTTCTCCCCTAAAACTGCACTGTCCGTCCATTCAATGAAGCAACAGAATATGACTTAATGTAGAAGACAACTCTTTACTTAACAGGCAATGACTAATTCCGATACTGCTTTGAAAATCGAAGCCTCTTCTACCCCATACACAGCAAGGTTCACAGAACTGTTGTATTAGACACGTCTGGGTAGTCCTCTAGTTATTTTTGCCAGAGAGCTGCTCCCCTGTAGCTTGTTGGTCCACACTCATGCATCTCAATGGCACGTGGTGCTCCCCATTGTAAGAAATACTGTCACCTTTGGCACAAAAGCCAATAACATCTCTAAAAAAAAAAACATTCTGAAAAGAACAGTGCATAGAAAATGTTGATAATTGAAGTCACCCTTTTGTTTAATCTCATAGGACCTTCAGAAACAACTATGGAGCACCTTGGGACCATTACAGTTACCATAAAGACTGTTTTTATTGGGTATTTCACATCTTACCACCTATTTGGTGATACATACCTGCCTTTTTTCTATATTTTTATACTTCTTTGGGGCAGGGAGGCCTCTTGATACTTTTCCAAGAAACATTTGTTTTTGGAAATTGTCTCTTTAGTGTAAGGGCTGGGTAGTGGATCCGCCGGACCACCGCAAGCGATGGTAGTTAAGCCACGCCAGGGAACGGAATCTAAGTAGCCCCCGGTTTTCACCAGAGCCCGCCGCAAAGGGGGATGGACTTGCTGCGGCGTGAGGCTACCTTCGTCCCCCCTGACGGACTTGCTTCGGTGGCAGCCGAGGTGCAGCGTGGTACCGAATCGTAGTCCGAGAATCGTAGTCGTGGGCAGGCAGAAGGTCAGGACAGGCGGCAATGGTTCGAGGTCGTGTGACAGGCAGGAAGTCGGGGAAAGGCTGCAGAGGTTCCGGATTTCCGAGAAACTACAAGAGGTCTGGTACACGGAAAGGCGAGAATACACTTTGGGAACGCTTTAGCTAAGGCACGAGGCAACATAGATCCAGCAATGAGTGTTTGTGGGACGTACCTTAAGTAGGGGAAGCGCCTGGCATTTAGCCAATTAACGGGGCACTGGCCCTTTAAATCCTCGAGAACGAGCGCGCACGCGCCTTAGGACACAGGCACGCGCGCCTCGGCTGGCAGAGGACGCGGACAGCACAGGAGTGAGGTTAGGTGAGTCCCTGGCATTTTGCAAACCCCCGGCTCGTCCCGCGGCCAGCGGCGGCACCCGACCCGGTGGGCACCCGGGAGGGGGTCACGGGGCGCCCACGGCCCGCGGGCCAGGAGCAGGGGGTGCCGTGACAGTCCCCCCACCCCCCCCCCTTAGGTCCCCCCTCTTTTTAGGCTGAAGGAATTTACGGATAAGGTCTGGATTCAGGATATTGGCCCTCTGGTTCCCAGGCCCCTCTTTTGGGGGCCGAAGCCCCTCCAATCAACAAGAAATAATCGTCCTACCCTGACGATCTTCATGTCCAGGATGTCCTTCACTTCAAAGACATCCGGGATTCTAGCATCGGAGATTGAGGCAGCGCCCCTCTGGAGAACCGGTTCAGGACCAGAGGCTTCAGGAGGGAAACATGAAAGGCGTTAGGGACCCGGAGAGATGGAGGCAGACAGAGTTTATAGGACACCGGGTTTCAGTTGTCGCAGAATTCTGAAGGGCCCAGAAACCGCGGACCAATTTGTAACTGGTGGATTTTTGAGGCGTATGTACCTAGACAGAGCCACACCCTAACCCCTGGGAGGAACGTAGGGGAAGGACCCTCTCTTCTTGTCAGCCTGGGTCTTCATACGGGCAAAGCCTGGAGTAGGGCTTGTCGGGTCTCTCGCCAAATGATCTTGATACCTGAACCTGATTGTCCACGGCGGGACCTCGAGGAGGAAGCCAGGGGAGGGGAGGGTGTGGTGACGGCCATAGACCACCAGGAAAGGAGAACGGCCAGTAGAGTCGGAGTCCCGATGATTATAAAAGATCTCTGCCCAAGGTAGCAACTCGGAACCAGTTGTCCTGTCACCCGGGACACGAAGTGCCGTAGATACTCTCCCAAGATTTGGTTTACCCTCTCCACCTGTCCAATTCGTCCGGGGATGATATGGGGAAGAAAAAATCCAGCTTGATTTGCAACCGGGAACACAGAGCACGCCAGAATTGGAGACAAACTGGACGCCTCGTCGGAGACGATGTGGGAAGGTAAGCCATGTAGACGAAAGATGTGATGGTAGAAGAAATCCTGCCAATTGGGGAGCAAAAGGGGAGACCAGCAAGCGGCACACAGTGGGACATTTTAGAAATTCGGTCTGTGCCAACCCAGATGACCGAGTTTCCCGACGAAGAGGGAGGTTCCGTGATAAAAGTCCATGCCTATTTTGTGTCCATGGAGATTCTGGAACGGGCCAAGGGACTAAGAGACCAGCGGGCCTATGGCGAGGAACCTTGTTTTGGGCACAGGGGTGCAGGAAAGAACAAAGTCCTTGACGTCTTGGAGCGGGTTGGGCCACCAGTAGTGACGTGAGAATGAGGGCATAGGATTTTCGTACCCCCGGGATGGCCGGCCAGAAGAGAGCTATGCCCCCAACCCAGAATTCTCTTCCTGATGCGGTGCGCACATAGTTTCTCCCCTGGAGGAACGCTGCGGAGACCACCGGAGCCACGTGACCAGTAGTTCAGGAGCGATGATATGCTGAGCACAGGTTCCCTCCGGTAACGTCAGAAGAACGGGAGGGGGCATCCGCCTTGATATTTTTTCTCGGCCGGGTCGGAAGTGGATCTTAAAATCAAAATGAGAGAAAAAAAGAGACCCCCCGGGCCTGGCGAGGATTTAGGCGCTGAGCCGTCTGTAGTATTGCAGTTTTTTAAAGGTCTGTAAAGACATAAATAGGATGTCGAGCTCCCTCCAAGAGATGTCGCCACTCCTCCAGAGCCAATTTTATGGCCAACAGCTCCCGATCTCCAATGGCGTAATTACGTTTCCTGCCGAAAAAGAAAGTTTTAGAAAAGAAACCGCAGTGACGGTTTTTGCCGTTAGGGCCCTTCTGGGTCAGACCGCCCCTGCTCCCACGAAGAGGCATCACCTCCAGGCGAAGGGTCTCTCAGGGATCCGGACGGACCAAAATGGGTGGGGAGGAGAAGGCAGACTTTAATTGGGAGAACGCTTCCTCGGCAGATGGGACCAGCATCAGGATTAGCGTTCTTCCGGTGAGAGCCACAAGGGAGCCACTACCGAAAGAAAAGTGAGGAATAAACTGCCGTAGTATTTGGGGCGAATCCTAGAAAACGTTGAATCCCCCCGGAGACCGACAGGGCGCAGCCACTGTTGGTTTCGCTGAGAGTTTCGCAGGATCCATCTGAAGGCCTCGATCAGAGACTATGTACCCCAGGAAAGGAAGGTGGCCTGGTGGAACCGACACTTCTCCAGTTTGGCATACAGTCGGTTTGTCCCGCGGGGCGTCGCAGGACTTGGTGTACTTGTCTCCGGGGGCCTGTATGTCAGGGAAAAAATCAAAATATCGTCCAGGTATACAATGACGCAGGTGTACAGCAGGTCCCGGAACACGTCATTGACAAACTCCTGGAAAACGGCCGGGGCTTGCATAGCCCAAAAGGCATCACGAGATTTTTGAAATGCCCGTCTCGTGTGTTGAATGCCGTTTTCCCATTTGTCCCCCTTCTCGAATTCTGATGAGGTTGTAGGCCCCACGTAGACCCAAACTTGGAAAAAAACTCTAGCCCCCTTGAGAGGGTCAAACAGCTCCGAGATCAGTGGGAAGGGTAGCGGTTTTTTTACGGTGATCTTGTTTAGACCCCTATAGTCTATGCACGGACGGAGAGAACCATCCTTCTTCTGCACAAAAGAAAAACCCAGCTAGGGCTGGGGAGGAGGACTTACGGATGAATCCTTCTACAGATTCTCCAGAATGTAGGCCGACATGGCCTAGTCCCCGGGCACGGACAGTGGGTAGACCCTCCCCCGCGGAGGACTGGTTTTCTGGGAGGAGGCCAATAGGGCCGTCGTAAGCCCGATGTGGTGGCAGCGAATCGGCCTCCTTCCCTCGAGAATAAAATCCCCAAATCCTGGTACCGGCCGCAGGCCAGGCAACGGTTTGACAAGGGGGAGCGTAGAAGGGGTAGGCACCGGGCGTGGTACCTCCAAGCAGCGGTTCTGGCTTTTCCGGTCCCCAACGCAGGACTCGCCCGCCCTTCCAATCGAGCGTAGGGGCGTGGGGCCTTGCAGCCAGGGAAGCCCCAAGAGGATACCGAGGAAGCACGGACAGAACGTGGAACCCTAATCTTCTTTTTTTTTTGGGCCCCCACACGGAGTGTCACCGGAGGGGTTAGGTACGGGTTGGTATCAGTGAGGAGCTCCCCACTGACCGATGATATAAGCTGGGGTTTCTCCAGCCGACTACGGGGTATGTGGTACCAGGGTTACCAACGAGGCTAAGATGAAGTTCCCGGCAGATCCCGAGTCCAGGAAGGCAGAACTCCGAACGAAGGACCAGCATCAGAAGTCACCTCACTGGCATCATAAAACGTTGGAGAGGAGGAAACTGCACCTAGGGCCGCCTCTCCCACGGCACCTAGGTGAGAGCGTTTCCCGGACGCTGAGGACGAAGGGGACAGTTTCTGCGGAAGTGGTCCGGGCTGGCGCAGTAGAGGCATAGCTTTCGCCCGACGGCGGTTCAGTTCTTGCTCCTTTTAAGTGAGCACGGTCCACTTGCATCGGTCCACCTCTGAGGTTTGAGGAGGTGGAATAGGAGAAATCTGGAACACAGGAGCCAGGTGGAATCGCCGACGAGGACGAGAAAGGTCCTCTTTCCTTGGCGAAGCTCCTCCTTTCCTCCCCCGCGAACCTTACATCAATACGAGTAGCTAGATGTATTAATTCGTTTAGGGAGGACGGGAGGTCTCTTGCTGCCAAGGCGTCTTTTACCCTGCTGGACAGACCCTTCTTGAATGTAGCGCAGAGGGCGGCATTGTTCCATGCGAGCTCCGAAGCCAGGCTACGGAATTGAACCACATAGTCAACCCACAGAAGACTCGCCCTGACGAGGCCAAGAGGGCGGTCTCGGCGGAGGAGGCACGTGCCGCTCCTCGAAGACGGTGCGAATTCCTGGAGGAAGGGCTGTAGGTTCCGCAGTCACAGGGTCGCCTCTGTCCCAGAGGGAGTTGCCCAAGCCAGGGGCCTTCCCGGGAAATTTGACTCACAACAAAGGCCACCTTAGACCTCCCGAGGGAAACTGATCCGCCATCAGCTCCACGGCATTGAGCACTGAGTAACGAAACCCCGGCAGAGCTTGGGATCACCGGCAAAGCTGGAGGGTAGAGGGAGCCGAGGTTTGGGTCCCACGGGGGCCAAAGGAACTGCAGAATGTAGACGGAGCCCCCGGTGGGGGCGGAGACTGCTGCTGGGAATGCAAGAAAGCGACGCATCATGGAGGTGAGCTGGGTCAACTGCTGACCTTGTTGTGCGATTGTTGCGATTGCTGGCAACAATCGTCCCTGAGATCCGTTGCTTGGCAGGGGCACCTTGGCGGGATCCATGGCTGGAACTAAAATGTAAGGGCTGGTAGTGGATCCGCCGGACCACCGCAAGCGATGGTAGTAAACCCACGCCAGGGAACGGAATCTAACAATCCCCCCGTTTTCACCAGAGCCCGACGAAAAGCGGGATGGACTTGATGCGGCGTGAGGCTACCAGGTCGTCCCCCCTGACGTGACTTGCTTGCGGTGGCAGCCGAGGTGCAGCTGGGAAACGAATCGTAGTCCGAAATCGTAGTCGTGGGCAGGCAGAAGGTCAGGACAGGCGGCAATGGTTTCGAGGTCTGGACAGGCAGGAAGGTCGGGGCAGGCGGCAGAGGTTTCGGGGTCGAGAAACGTAGCAAGAGGTCTGGTACACGGAAAGGCGAGAATACACTTGGGAACGCTTTAGCTAAGGCACGAGGCAACATAGACCACAATGAGTGTTTGTGGGACGTACCTTAAGTAGGGGAAGCGCCTGGCATTTAGCCAATTTAAAGGGGCCTGGCCCTTTAAATTCCCTCTAGAACGAGCGCTTGCGCGCCTTAGGACACAGGCACGCGCGCCTCGGCCGGCAGAGGACGCGGACGGCACAGGGGCAAGGTTAAGGGTGAGTCCCTGCAGTTTTCAAACCCCCGGCTCGTCCCGCGGCCAGCGGCGGCACCCGACCCTGGTGGGCACCCGGGGAGGGGGTCACGGGTGCGCCCGTGGCCCGCGAGCCGAGGAGCAGGGGGTGCCGTGACATTTAGTATGTTTTAATGATTGCTGTCTTTGTTTATGGCCCCGGGCATCATCACCACTGTGGTAATCCTGTAACTACTAGGTCTGGTGGCTTCTGCAGAGTATATGATCTTTGTATTCTTTTTGCAAAACACAAATAAAAATATAATATTATAAGGAAAACACTAACTTAGGACTTTTAACTGGTCTGCAAGACTTAATTTACAGGTGCCAGTTGCATGTGGTCCTCATATGGCACTTGCATTCTGACGTCTCGTCCGACATTACTTCTGGTCCAACATTAGTTTACCCTAAGGTAACAGGGACCGGTAGCTTAAGGCCTGCAGAACAGCCTAATCCCAAGTGCTGATATAGCTTACAATACCTCCATATAGAGACCACATAGTGGTAAAACACCAGCTTAGATCGCATCACAAAACAATGAATACAGCACTGATCCAACACAGAAGCAAAATAACCCATCATAGATAGGAATTCACATAAGATTTCTTATTTAATGAGTCGTTCTCTTCTCTGATGACTCATTTCTTTTCCCTATTCTACTCCATCCAGTCCAGACCACCATGACAAGTTCTCCCTGCAGAAGTTACACACAAATATCTTAGAATTCTCACTTTTCAACACCTCTTTACCTATTCCCAACTTTGTTCAAAGTTTCCAAGAGTGGGAGCACGGGTACAAGCCTTAGTTTAAAGGCACAGTCTCCTAGGTGGTTTTGGGAAAAAAGAGTACTAACCCCATGGAGATTGGGCTATGGCTATGGCCTGTGCCACTCAAAATCATATTACCAGGTAGGTGTGGCAGGGCAAGGCTAGGTAGATAGAGAGGGCCTTAGGTAGGTAGGTAAATTAGCAAGGCCCCAGGTAGCTAGGTAGATAAGTAGGTTGGTAGGCCCCAGTTAGGTACATCGGTAGGCCCCAAGTTAGGTAGGCAGTAGGTAGGCCCTAGTTCGGTAGGTAGGCAATAGGTAGGCCCAAATTAGGTAGGTAGACAGGCAGCAGTTAGGTTGGGGATACGTGGGCCCCAGGTAGGTAGGTGGGCCCCAGTTAGGTAGGTTGTAGGTAGGTGGACCCCTAGTTTGTAAGTGGGCTACAGGTAGGCAGTAGGTATGCACCAGTTAGGTAGGTAGATAGCTTTCAGGTAGATAAGTAGAATCCAGTTAGGTAGATGATAGGTGGGCCCCAGGTTGGTAGTTTTTAGGCAGGTGTGACCCATGAAGATAGGTGGTAGGTGGGACTTAGTTAGGTTGGTGGTCCCCAGATAAGTAGGTGATAGGTGGGCCCCAGTTAGGAAGGTTATATGTGGGCCCTTGTTAGGTAGGTTATAGGTAGGTGGGCCCCTTGTAGTTAGGTGATGGTGGACTTTAGGTAGGTTGGTGTTATATGGGCCGCAGTCAGGTAGGTATGTGGGCCCCAGGTAGGTAGGTGATGGTTGGCCCAAGGTAGACTGTAGATGGGTAGGCCAGGCCCCATTACTCATATAGGAGAAAAAAAAAACTTGCTTCTCTCCCGTTCTCCAGACGCGACATAAATGGTATGATGCTGTGACTGAGGCCAAATATTTTCACATACTGTAAGTGCAACCAGTGCAGCTTCAATTGGGCCAAATACCACAATAAAAAAATGTAAAATTGTACTGTCTGCTATGTTCACATGGCTTATTTTGGGACAGATTTCGTTCTATATTTCGCGCCGTACTGCGGAAATACGGCTGAAATCCTCCCAGTAATTAAAGGTAAACCACAGTTTCTTATAAAGAACTAAAGGATTTCCTCTCCTCTCCCCGCTCGCGAAATACGGCGAGCGGGAGAAAGTGAAAGTGTCAATTATCCTGGTGGAATACGCGCCGGCAAATGAATGTCTATAGGCTGGCGAGCTGCCGGCCCCTCCGCCCTCGCTCCGGAGCACACGCCGTAATTGCAGGCGAAATTCGTCCTGCAATTACGGCGTGAATAAGCCGTGTGAAGATAGCCTAAGGACCATTATTCCCTGTTAATACGGAACAAAATTACTGATGGATTTTGATCCACCAGATAAGATATCGGCTAGACAGTCACAGCAAGAAATTTTATGATGAGCCATTTCCATACTGGTTATTCCATAGTTCGGATATGCTTAGTAGAGGTAACTATTATGTTAACTCCTGCTATATAATTACTTGCTACACAGACCTACTATTTTTAGGTTGCATTTGTGCAGCTTTGTCTCACTTTATCAGCTGGTACTAATGACTCATCCAGGAGTTTAACAGATGGTTGTAATAAATTGATGCATTCTTAACTAAGATTAGAAACTTTATTTTATTTATTATTGAACACATAAAAGGACCATTTATTTTCTTCATACCAGGACTACACTAAGACTTTTCTAGTTCTACAACTTCAAACCAAAGCAATACATTTTTTGCTTTGGTGGACAACGGTGGCCTACAGGGGACCAGCAGATTTAATTTAATTTACACAGGAATTAACCCCTTAGGCCGTGCACACACGGCTTATTTCGGTGCGGATTGGCGCCGTACTGCGCGCCGGATTTGCGCTGCAGTACGGCGCCAATCCGTCGCAGTAATTACGGTAATGCACAGTTCTCATAGAGAACAGTGGATTCCGTCGCTCCTCTCCGCTCGGCAAATCCGCCAGGTGGGGAGAAACTGACATGCACATTATCCAGGCGCAATACGCGCCGTGGCTAATGGAAGTCTATGGGGCCGGCAGGCCCCCGCCCCCCGCCCCACCCCCGCCCCCCTTATTCAAGCCGTAATTGCGCGCAATCCGGCTCGCAATTACGGCTTTTGAATAAGCCGTGTGAACACAGGCTTAAGCTGAACGCCTGAAAAGTAGTTAATGACCAGAACATTTTTTTAGTTTTTGCCTCCTTGCGCTTCAACATTTGTAACTTTTTTATTTTTTCAATGATGCAGTTGTGTGAGGCCTTGTTTTATTCGAGACAAGTACTTTATGGGGGAATAGTTTAAGTTCACTTATGAATAATTGCAGTATTTTTTTTTTTATACCATTCACATTTCACACTTAATAACTTGTTAAATTAATTCTACAGGTTATTACGGTCGTTTGGATACCTAATATGTGTAGGGGTTTTTGTGTGTAATTTATGCACAATTATTTTTTATTAAATATTTATTTGTATTTATTTTTTATTTACACTTTTTATATTTTTTTTTTACTTTTTTTTTACTCCCATTTAAGGGAGAACTGTTTTACATTTTTTTAATTTTTTTTAAATTTTTAAATTAGTAATTTATTAGCATATTCATATATGCTAATACATTATAATCGTGTCAGTCCCGACACAGGCAGTGATAAGGACGCCACACAGTGGGATCCTGGTCACTGGCTTCATACACAGCCAGCTCGGGGGCCACTCTAGGTCCCCAGAGCTGCCTGTGCAGAGCTGGTCCCTGGGCTCTGTCGGGTCACAAGGCATTCCGATCCCCCGATAGAGCAGGGGAACCATTTGATTCGCCCGCGGAAACGCACCGCCGCAATCAAAGGGTTAAAGAACCGGTGCTGAGGTTCCTCTGCTCCCCGATGCTCGCCAGGGGATGCTCTGGGATCGGGCCTGTGTAGTACAGCCCCGATCCCAGCGCAATTGCGGCGCCGGGCGCTGCAAAACTCCGATGTCTGCAGACGAATGACCCGCACCAGCCGACGTCTAAAGTCGGCGGGCGGTCGTTAAGGAGTTAAGGAAAATCATGACAAAAATCTATACCACTCATAGGTAGTGTAAAATTTATTTTTTGGCCTAAAGACTAAAGGATACTCCAAATTTTCTAAAGGTAATCTCTGCTTTGGTTTCTTTAAAAAGGTGTTTTTAGGCATAACATTTTTTTGGAAAAATGCTACTGCAGTTTTGTTTGAACCAAAAACCAGAAGTGGGCTCAAATGAAATATATACCACCCTGGGCCGGGCGCCCGACCCCAGCACGGCCAGCCCCGGCATTTCACTGAGCTTGCGCTGCTACTCACCTGGGCCCCGTCCCCGCTTCCTCCTTCAGCGCCATGGGGCAGTCTCTGCTTTTGCCTGCATTATCCCGGCCGGCCATTAGGGGTCGTGGGGCGAGCAGTTTTCTTAGATTTAAAGGGGCAGTACCTAATTGGTGTTCCCTTTCCACCTATGGCCTTTGGGCACGGGCTTTATAGGGATACCCTTTCCTGTCTTTGGCGCCCATTGTTTTGGGGTCCCTGCGTTAGCAACGATTGCCTGCGTTTTTCTTTCAATTCTCTCTAACGGTTCCGTAAACCTACGTTTCCGCTCCTGCCTTGCCAGTCCTGCCTAGCCAGTCCAGCCTTTCTCGGTTCTACGCTCCGGTGTTTCCGCCTACTCAGTTCCACGCTCCGGTCCGGCCTGTGTCCGCGCTACCTGCCCTTCGGCTATCACTGCTGGTCCTGCGCAGGTTAGCGACCTGGGGTTTCCCTGCAGCAAAGCCCCGCCCTGCCTTGTGGCAGGCTCAGGTGAAGACAAGGGGCCCCTTAAAACTCCGCTCCCCAGCGTAGTTACGGCAACTCATTTGCGGTGACTGGTGGATCCACTTCTCGCTCCTGAGCGTTTCCTGACAGAACAGTATGATGGTGATATGTATGGTGAGGTAAATTTTCCCCTGGTATTATCTACATTCTCAAACTGCATGCCTGGGAAATGTTTTGTAATTGGGGAAAGGGGGGTGAGGGGGGGCATCCAAAAGTTTCCTTTGGGGCCCAGGCTTCTCTATTTATGCCCCTGGACACTTTGTTATTTTAACTGTGTGCTTAGGGTCATTGTCTTGTTGGAAGAAGAACATTCGGCCCATTCTGAGGTCCAGAGCGTCAGGATATCTCTGTACAATCTCTGTTCAATTACAACCAGTCGTCCTGTCCCTGCAGCTGAAAAACACCCCGATAGCATGATGCTGCCACCACCATGTTTCACTGTTGGGATTGTATTGGGCAGGTGATGAGCAGTGCCTGGTTTTCTCCACACATACCGCTTAGAATTAATACCAAAAAGTTCAATCTTCATCTCATCAGACCAGAGAATCTTATTTCTCATAGTCTGAGAGTCCTTCATGTGTTTTTTTGGAAACTGTATGCGGCTTTCATATGTCTTGCACTGAGGAGAGGCTTCTGCCATAAAGCCATAAAGCCCCGACTGGTGGAGGGCTGCAGTGATAGTTGACTGTGTGGAATTTTCTCCCATCTCCCTACTGCATCTCTGGAGCTCAGCCACAGTGATCTTGGGGTTCTTCTTTACATCTCTAGCCAAGGCTCTTCTCCCATGATTGCTTATTTTGGCTGGACGGCCAGGTCGAGGAAGAGTTGTGGTCGTCACAAACTTCTTCCATTTAAGGATTATGTAGGCCACTGTGCTCTTAGGAACCTTGAATGCTGCCGAATTGCTTTTGTAACCTTGGCCAGATCTGTGCCTTGCCACAAATCTGTCTCTGAGCTCCTTGGGCAGTTCCTTAGACCTCATGATTCTCATGTGCTCTGACATGCACTGTGAGCTGTGAGGTCTTATGTAGATAGGTGTGTGCCTTTTCTAATAAAGTCCAATCAGATTAATTAAAACACAGCAGATTCCAAAGAAGGAGTAGAATCATCTCAAGGAGGATCAGAAGGAAATGAACAGCATGTGAGTTAAATATGATTTAGTACATTAATGAGCCAAAAAATTAACTTTTTATGGCTGCAATGGAACAAGATACCCACTGTGTGTTTGTGTATATATATATATATATATATATATATATATATATATATATATATATATATATATATATATATATATATCAGGATAAAATGAAAGACACCTGAGCATACTTTAGCCCTGATATCTTCATATCTATATGTATAATATATATATATATAATATATAATATATAAATATATATATTTTATATATATATATACACACACTCACAAATATATATATACACATATATATATATATATATATATAATAACATACATATACATGGGTCAAAGTAAGCCTTTTATGTGTCTTTCTTTATCCTAATATGTATGTGTATATATATATATTATATATATATATATATATATATATATATGTATATATATATATACATATATATATATATATATATATATGTTATATATAATATATAATATATATATATATCTCACAGGGTCAAAGACTTAATAACAAATATGAAACTACCCTCTCCTGTGTAGTGACAATATGGGGGAAATTGGTAACATTTTCCATTGTTAAGAAACAAATGTGAGTGCCCGTCCCCCAATCATCATTCAAGTGAGCCGAGTAGAAGTGGCAACCAAGCCGAGTGGGAGTGGCTGTTTGCATGCAGAATAATTTAACCCATGCAGCTAAATTAGTGTGTAACAAAAGATGCGTTAAAAAAAAGGGAAACACACACTATCAATGCAATTTCGGGTACTATTCTAAAAAATTTTTAAAAAAAAAATTTTTTTTAACCGCTAATTTATTATTGTTGAAACGGGAGTCGGGCTTGTCCTTTTTTTTTGTATTTTGTTTTTTCCTCTCTCCCAGCAAAACGCACATCCAACTCCTCCCTTTCCCCCCAAAAGGGTTTGCCAATGACAAAATGACAAAAATAATGACAAAATCAATAAAGTTTGGGGGTTTAAAGGGGCTGACCTTAACATGAGAAAAAGGAACACTGATTTTTCTCCCCAAACTGGGGCCCCATGAACATTGCATGCTTTTTAAAATGGACAAACATAATACTCTGCCAGTTTTCTTTGGCATCCTAATTTTGCAAAGAAACAAACATAAACATTTGATATCGAATATGCCATCCACCCTTTTCACTGACCTCTTCCATTGATTAAAGCGGAAAAACCCAAATAAGTTTGGGCAACTTATCGAATAAAATCACGGTTTGCAATTTTTTTTTTTCTTACTCTTATTTATATGACCTTTTTTTATTGAAAAAGGGCTTTGAAACCAATATAGGGAATGTTTTTTGGCTTGTCTTTCACTATAGAATTTGTGTAGGAGTACTTGGCTACAAAGAAAAAAACAAAAAGTGCACATCTGATAGTTTTGGCAAGATTACAGTGCAAAATAAACTCAAAATAAAAGCGGTACAGAAAAAGGGAAAGCACAGTACCATGGTGAAAAACAAAAAAGGAAGGGTTCTTCCATTTGGTTTTTGTTTCCTCAAATGGAAAAAAAAATTTTTTTCATTTTACCTGTTAAAAAAAAGTAAAACAAACAAAATTAACAAACTGAACAAAACTGAATTGAAAATGGACACTTTGGAAACAACAAATAATCGTTCCTTTTCCCATTCAAAAATGAAACAGGAGAACGGAAAAGCAAACAGTCAATATACAGTCACCTCACCTGCCACACACAGATGCTTAGCAGTGCCACACTTTACACTATGCTGTAAACCAAACCCCTCAACAACTGTAGGGGAAATTCTCTGTAAGTCAGAACGATGAAGGAGGCAAGGCTATGCCAAGCCTTTTTGCTGCTTGAGGTGAAAAGTAAAATGGCAGATTCCTCCCTCATGTTCCAGATTGCCAATGGAGAAAATTTTTTGTGTCATTAACTGATTCCGGGCAAGTAATCATAATTTACATACAGTCGATACTACTCACATACTCCGCAGAATTTCACTGTAGAATACAGCAACATAACTACAGAATCAAAAGTATATTAAACGCCTTAAACTGAGCCCCTTAACTAATACAGACCCCCAGAGAAAAACCCAGAAATACATACAAGCCCTCAGACGAGAACCTAAAATAATTAACAGCCATAACCCAAAATACAGTTCCCAGACCAAAAATTTTTATATGCCCTTTCTCTAGAGACCATGCTCCCTATTACCTCTTCAACATAATGCCCTTGCAGACCAAAGATGGAATTATCACTGTAGCAGCTGCTACCGGCTCAGTGCCCCAGGGGGCTTGGCTCGTTAGTGCAACATATCTTTGAACACTCCGGGACATCCCCTCCTGGGGATTCGGAGGTATGTTTCTGGGGATTCAGGCACGTCCCTGGGTCCACAGTCTGCATTGTTTATTTACTACCTCTAGGGAGTACCTACCTACATACCTGGAGCCTACCTACCAATTTAGGGAATATCTACCTACCTTCTTGGGAGAACCTTCATACCTACCTGGAGCCTACATACCTACCCTATCTGGGTTATTGCTACCTACCAAACTACCTGGGACACCTTGCCTATTTACCTATCTGATTTCCTGCCTACGTAAACCCCGGGCCTTTCTTACCTACCTACCTGTCTGGGCCTTGTCTGCCTACCTACCTACCCGGGACCTTGCCAACCTACTTACCAACTTGGGGCCTTGCCTATCTGCCTAGCTGGGGCCTTATCTACTGGTGGTCCTACCTACATGGGTCTTATCTTCTTAATGGGTGGCCATTCTACCTAGGTACCAAATCAGGGGAACTCCTACTAATAGCATAGTTTGGCTAACTAATTTGAAAGAGTCATCTGTTTAATTCAAGTCTACCTATCTGCAGGGCATATTTAGTATTCATGCTACCCTGGGCACTTTAGATTGCTGTCAGCCAAAAGTTGGTTAGTTTTTCTGTATTTTTACAGATATCCCATTTGGACTTATTCAGACCACCATTGGATCCATCTCTTTAATAAAATGGTCAAAGAGAGATATTGTTGGGGAGAGTTTATTTAAATAAAGTGTTTTCCAGTGTTTTTAATGGCGGTGTTTGAGAAACACCTCTTTATTATTAATGCTGGGCTAGGTGTCAGCCAGTGGTGTTTTTGTAACCTGATACCTCATCACTATTACCCCAGTACCCAACACACCAAGGGTACTGACCAGAGCTAGATTGCCATTAGAAGCATACCATCTAATGTAATAATATGCTTCTTGAGTAAATGTGGGTTGGTATTTTTAGGTTGGGAAGGGTCCAATATCCAAGGACCTTCCCATCCTAAAAGTATTAGGCTCCAGCTGCCGGTTTTACTGCTGACAGGATGCAGCAGTCACATGCCTCTACTAACATCACCATTAGGAAGTGAACAGATGACAATAGAAGCATGTGACGTGGAATAAAAACTGCTGATTAGCTGCAGAAGGGACATCATTAAAATTACAGGCATGAAAACAGAATTTTGGAGAGATGCAGCGCTGGAACCGGGGACCAGAGAAAGGTGAGTATAAATTTTTCTATTTTAATGGGGCCCCAGGAACTGTCTGTTTTCTTACAAAGTAGACAACATGTAGGATACCACATGTTGTATGCACAAATATAGATGTGAACAAAATTTAACAGAGCAAGGATGCTTTCGTATACAGGGCAGTTCCTAAGCTAAATTTCACTCAGGGCGAGGTGAAGAAATTTCTTCCCCCCACCTCCCCCCGGTAACATATTGCGCCACTACGCGACACCATGGTTGGGAGAGCTCACTCTGAGCAGACTAATTAGCTTTTGCTACAGTTAAGCAATTAATTTCACTCCTCAGAGCACATGATTTTTTTTTTTTTACTGAAGATTAGCTCTGCTGCCTTGTTCTTTGTAATGCTTATCACTGCTATAGAACCACCCAGAACCTGACAAGATCAAAGTGAAAGAAAAGCTGACTTCAACTGTAAAACTGCATGGTGAGAAAAATCCTTTAAAGCCAATTGTTCTTATTTAAAGGGGTTTTCTCGCTACAAATATCATACCTCTAATGATGGGGACATTAAAAATAAGCACTTTTGCCATTGGTTTGTATTACCTAAATTATTTAGTATAACAGCTATTAGCTAATCTGTATGTGTCTAGAGCTACTTCTGCAGCCTGTCCTGTGCTCTCTGTGCTCACTCTGAGCTGTGTGATACAGCTTGCATTTGCTTATCTCTCAGTTATAGCTCTAATGTGAAGGATCTGGGCAATTACTTAGTCTCTTTAGCTGCTAGAATCACTCCCTCCCCCCATATAACACACTCTTATTCACTCTGCTCCCCTTACCCATATAACACAACCTTATACACTCTGCCTGATAAAAGAGGGGGAGCATAGTGCATTTCTCACATTTGTTTCATCATTTCAGGCTGTATTTATAACTGTTTACACCAATTCAAGTGTTCTGGTTACAAGGTTTGCTTGTGGAGCCTGGGAAGGAGGTGACTATCGCAACTCTCCAGGCATGATAACTGACCACTGCAGGAGTTATTTAGAGCTGTGACATCCACTCCCTCTCACTGCTCACACGGAGTGAAGAAAAGGACTCGGGAGAGAGCAGGACTAGGGAGGGGGCGTGATGAGGTCACCACTTTTCAGTAAGTGTAGGCACGACTACTGGGAGGAGAGACCAGCCCCTGGATTTGAAAATCTAAGCTTTTGAAAAACCTCAGATGACTGCAAAAGCCTGTAGTGAGAAAATCCTTTAAGAGAAAAAAAATCCTTCCTGAATCCAATCTGGCAATCTAAATATATACCTGGATCAACAACTGTAATTGCACAGATTTGTTGTGGAACTACTGGTATAGCAAAGGCTTCTGAGGCCTGTCATTTTACAGGGTAAAGAGAAACAACTTTCACACAGAAATATGCTGCTGCTCGGCTGCAGAGAATGGAGGCTGCAAACATATAGTACAATTAATTAAATTAAAATACATCATAGGAAAATGAATAAAGACTCAAGCAAGCCTTTGCAGAATGTCTTTTTGCCTATGCTTTGCTTCAGCAAAAACCTAATTTGCAACGACCCCTCAAAACACAAGTGTGTGCAGAGATGTGCGGGACTGCAGGAATGAAAGTTAAATTGCCACCCCCTGCAGGCCTAGCAGAGGGCTGCCTGAGGCAAGAGGTACAACGTACTTCATGGAAGGTTTGGGAAAGAAGTATAGCTTAGTTCATACTTGGCAACTTTTGAAAGTGGCTTCCAGGGAAAATGAACACACCCTCTTTACACAAGCCCTGTCAAGTAAACTCTGAAAGAAATCTGATTGAAAGCTGCGGCATCATCTAGGTTTCCTGGACGTTAATAGCTTCTTCAGCATCCAGAGAGTTGGGAGATTGTAGCAAACTGTTCCTGAATCTAAACCATTACACTGTCAATATTGCACAGTGATCAAATAGTGGTAGATACCAGTTGTATGCAAGCGCTCTGCAGACATAAAAGTGATTTTGTCACATCAAGGGAGGTATAGTGAGTCCTAAATGGAACCTAGCCCACTGTCCCTGCCTACTTGACATACTGCCCTAAGTGGCGGAAATCAACTGGGCGACGGTACTTGTGCTACCAAGGTGCTGGGGTCGTCAGTGGGAATGAGTAGTCAGACAGTCCAGGTCAGCAACAGATCAGTAATGTCAAGGCACAAATCAGAAACCAAAGAGAGGAACTAGTGAACCAGAAACACTGCCAGGCATGAGGTACAAAAACAGAACACAGCCGTGGTCAGGAAAGAAAGCAGAGATTCAGTACACAAAAAAGCACGGGTAAGGTGTAGGCAGCCAGGAAATATCACAGGCACAGCACTAATATTCCATGAGGTTAAGTGGAGTCTCAAACTCCGCCCCCCATAGCTGATTGGTGTGGTCTTCAGTGCCCTCCTATTGGCCCGTGTGCCGCACCCCTGTCCAGGGTGGCTGGAAGCCTGCTAATCCAGGAGTCTCTAACAGAGCTTCTCTCTAGGTGTGACTGCAACCCTGAAGAGTTCCCAGCTGCAGAGTGTTGCACCATGCAAACTGGAAGCTGATCAGGGAAGCAAATTCTGACATGATTACACTGCAATTACATCCAGTGACTCACAGGTGACATCTTCCCTGATGGGGTACATCTCAACCAGTGCACCATGATGACTTCTCCCAGCCATGACTTGTCCCTGCACAAACATCTTAGAGTTCTAACTTTTCCACCACCTTTTTACCTGTGCCTTTCTCTGTACAAATTGGGGTGATAAGTGGAGTAGAGGTGGTTAGATTCTCGGCCTCTTGGCTAAAATCAAGTGTAGTATCTGTTCTTTTAAGAATTGATCTATAGCTTGTGAAACTGAACTGAGCTGAAACACACGGCGGAATAATCCCGGTCCCAGCGATCACCGAGGACGACTTCCAGGAGACCCCGCAGAAGAGGAGGAGACGACGACAGCACCCAGAAGGACTACAGGACCCCTGCATCGTGGAGGAGGAGGAACCCCGGCTTCTTGAAGACACCCCCCCCTACATCGTTTGCGGATTTCCCCGGCTTCCAGGAGGAGACCCCCTTTGCTTTGAGGACACCCCTGCTTCCAGGAGACCCCCTTGCTTTGAGGATCCCCCCTGGCTTTCCAGAGGAACCCCCTTACGTTTGAGGCCCCCCAAGAAGACCCGGCTTCGTTCTTCTGCACCCCGACGCCGAGGACCCCTTGCCCCCCTTCGCTGAGGAGCTTTTCGACGCCCCCCCCCCTTGTTTTCTGCTGCAGAGAAAGCTCTCCCAGGGAGAATCTCTGCCCCCCTCGACTACGAGTGGGGGACCCTGCCCCCCTGGCAGTAGCCCCCACAGAAAAATCTTTTTTTGCTTTTTCCCTTTGTATCTTTGTCTGAGGACCCTGGCTCCTCGCAGGCCACAAAGAAGTCGGGGGGAACCCAGACGGGGCCCGGGG